>CAKNYM010052596.1:470655-501043 GCA_932195095.1 Andricus curvator
GAAGCCATGTAAACCCTTAGGGGACACATTATGAATAAAGAAGAAGAAGTAATCGCATATTAATACGGAAAATATGTTACACGATCGCATTCTTTTGCTAAACTTTTCACAATTATAGGATTCTCAATCATTCAAATAAAAAAAATTAAAATATCTTCGAGTTACTTGGAAAACTTTGATTTCACAAATTATGTTTTAAATTACCTATAAGAAATAAAATGAAAAAATCGAATTGCGCTCTTACTATTTGCAACACATTTTTAATATTTTCAGCATTACACATTTCTCCATCGTTTTGGCCTTTTTACAGGAATATTATCAGCTATGCTGCCCAAAACAAGGGACTTTCTGACAAATTTCGGGACGAGTAACGAACATGCGAGTCATCAAGGTAGCTATAGCATAAATAAAAATTTATAAGAGAAATGGTATTTGATAAACAGCTTTTATATTGACATTTTAAAACTTTTAACAATCTTTTGAACCAGTAAATGTTTCACATGCATGGAACCTTATTTCCAATGTTAGAAAGAAAAATTTTCAAAAATGTATACCATACCGGAATTTTACTTTTTTATCGAGCACCATTCTTGTAGGCCATTCACCTCTTGAAATATGCTTTTCCATTATATATTACTGAAAATTTAACCATTCCAGTTGAAAATTCGTTTTTTTATTGAAAATTAATTTTTTAACTAAAAATTGAACTATGGTAAATTCAACTATTTCGTGAAGAAAATGTATGATAATTAATTTTTTTTTCGAAATTTTTTTTTTACATTCTCATTCTAATGAGAAGGTATTGGTTTTATGTAAAATTTGACATAGTCGGTTTTCATCAAATCTCCACGTTTTGAGACCTCCTGAGTCAGAAAAAACGATTTTTACGAAGGTGTCTGTCTGTCTGTAGTCTGTAGTCTGTATGTCTGTCTGTCTGTCTGTCTGTCTGTCTGTCTGTAGCCACGATAACTTTCGAAAAAATGATCAGATTTGATTGAGCTTTGGCACACTTTTTTATGGCCGAAAAATAGAGAACGAGTTCGTTAACCAGCTATTTTGGATGAAAATCCAAAAAGTGAGCACATTTTGAAAATTTTTGAGACCACTTTTTTTGAAGATTTGGAAATTCTATGTACGGTTGTTAGTAGTACGCAAAATGGCGAACAAAATATTCTCATGACTTTTTGTGATAAAAAAAAAATTACTGGAGTTATAGCATTTTCAAAATTCCAAAAAACAAACGAAAATGAACATTTTAAGCCGAAAAACGCACGATATGAAAAAAGTCAAGAGGAGAAAAACGTTGATTCCTGAACACCCTATAATATTTTCATAACAACTTTTTGAATTTTTTGAAGAATAAAAAATTCAAATTTTGATCGCACAAAAAATTAATGAAAAATCAAAAAAGCCATTTTGCTGTCAAACTATGCAAGATACCAGAAAAGATCATCTGACCAAAATTGTGCACCTAAAAAAGATCTACAAATTTCTTATTATTCACTTTTTGATATGACACGTAGTTTTTGTTTTATTCGTAAAAAACAGCATTGAAAATAGAAAAATCAAATTTTCAGACGAATATTACCAGCTACGAAAAAATGACCGAAACAAAATTTGTTCATCCAAGGAAGAGGTACAAATTTATTGTGACTCATGTTTCGATAGGATGCGTGGTTTTTGTTTTATTCGTGAAAATAACATTGACAGTAAAAAAAATCAAATTTTTGAAACAACAATGCAAGGTACGAAAACGTATAAATGAACAAAAATTGTGCATTCAAAAAAGACTTACAAACCCGTAATCAATTTTTGTGGTAAGAATATATTCAAAATGAAAAAATTAACTTTTTTGATAAACGGCACAAGCTAAAATAAAATGTCAACTAATAAAATTTGTCGCCTGAATTATATCATTACTTTTCATTTAAAATCAAATACAAATTTAGTAATTTGTATATGAAGAACATATAACACGAAGCACAAAGTGCGTGCTCAGTGTATTTACCAAATCGCACGCCGAAAGTGCGCTCAAACTTTTTTGTTTCTATCATACGGTTCAAATGATTTTCAAATCAAATATCGAGCGCGAAGCGCGAGTGTCTGGATGAGAATGTGTTCCTTAAGGTCGATAGAACCTTGAGTAAATAAAGTTCCTTTTCAGTCTAAAATAAAAACAAATTTAACAACCACTTAATATATAGAGGTTTTGATAATTTTATAATATTTGCAAACAAACTTTTTCTTTTCATCGAAGTCGAACACGAAGTTCAAAAATCTAGAGGAGCCGAGCGTAAAGCGCGATGTAAATAAGCCCGAGCGCGTAGCGCGAGGTGAGTACATAATCGAGCGCGAAGCGCGAGATCCAACAGTCGCGCGCCCTAGGCGCGCTCAAACTTGCGAGCGAAGCGAGCCGCGCGCGAAACGCGCGATGAGAATGTGCCCGCGAAGCGGGCAGATTTTTTTTTTTTTTTAATCATCTTTTGCGTTGCAAATTCAGTTAGTCCTGTTGAAAATTAAAAAACTATCTGAAAAATGGTCAACTTTTATGAATATAAAAAATTTAAATACACTTCCAAAAAAGCCACACACTTAACACAGTATACAATCGCCCACGTCTCCCACTAGATGCATAATAGGGTGGTTCTCATTTACACTTGGTGGCATTTTTTTAGAATTTCTCTACACTTACCCCTTAGTTTTGTTCGCATGCAAAAAAAAAATTTCACCAAATTTGAGCGAAACTAATTAATATTTAGGGACCGCGCAAAGATCATGAAGTTTCTCATTGATTGAACATGGGAAAAAGTCAGCTTTTTTTAAATCGAATAGTTAAACGCGATGATAAATTAAAAATAATTCCGTATTTTTGCGTATTGTTCAGAATACATCAGGGAATAAAAATCAGTCATAAATTTTTAGGGTAAATGATATCAAGCCACTCGTACGTGTTCCCAAAGAAAACCCCATAAGTGACAAATTTGAATTTTACTTGATATTGCGGTTTATTATGCAGGAGAACAATAAAATAATTTGCTTGTATAATTTTACAAATATTTTAATTATACGTGTGTATTCAAGTATGTAGTTTACCCAAAAGAACCAGCAGAAACGTTTTATCTTACCAAATTTTCGACTGATTTTAATATGCTTAAGGACTGATTTGTTTTTTAAGAATACTCATGGGTAATTGTCAAATTTGAGGCAAACTTGAAGTCCCATTAATATAACATTAACTTAGAAACTCATTCTGATTTTTTCTTTAATTTAATAAATACTTATTATCATCTCCTACAAAATGGTCAGTTCTTTTTTTTCATTTCTGTTCCTATTTACTTTAATTTAATATAACAACACCCCAAACGTCATTACAGTACGGCGTCCCAACCTCACTTTGCACAAGGATAAACTGATTTTCTCCTTTTTGTAGACAGTAACCTGAAAAACGCTTAACGTATCAAGTTTGTAAACTTCAGGTGAACATAAATTTAATATATGCAAATTTTTTGAGTCAAATAAATAATATTGTAAAAACCTTAAAGTCTCTCCTTCAATTTTTTTAATTTTAGACGTCATTACCGTACGTCTTTTTTTCTAGTAAAATATTGTAGTTACCGTTGAGTAATGAATACAGAAATATTAGGCGTATAGTTTAATACAAGATTCTATAAACCCCTTTTGGATTTAAAATGTGTACATGTGATAAGATCGATTTCCGTTATGAAATATTTAATTCCTAATAATAATGCGATTGCCACTGTAGGTGCTGAAATTTGCCTACAATTTGACAATTACCCTTATAAATATTAAAACAAATTTCATCACTAAAAAAATTTTATATAATATATATATATATATATATATATATATATATATATAATTGTAAAATTATTTACACAAATCATGTTATTGTTTTAATTGACTTAAGAACTCTTAACGTCTAGAAAATACGTTCATTTCGCGACTTAACTGGAAAAGAAAATGTTTAAAGAACTCAAATTGTGTAAACAATTTAAAATTAGTTAGCAGATGAACTTGGATACTAATATCGTTAGAGAGATTGATCAGCAACCTGGGTCCCTTCCTCACCAAATGAGTAACGCTTATCCCGAAAGTCTTAGCGCGAACCCCAAATATTTGTTGATTTCGCTAAGATTTGAAGAATATATTTTTTTTCATGCAAACAAAACTGGGAGGTGAGAAAAAAGAAATTCGAAAATTGAAAAATGAGGGTCACCCTAATGCACACAGCACAATTTTGTTCATATCATAAAAAAGGTCAAAAAGCGTCAAAGTGGATTGAAGTTCGAAGAATGTTGGCTCAAAAAATTTAAAATGAGATCAGCATTAAATTAGAGGTTAAACAGCGTCAATGGAGGGTCTTGAGATAGACGTTTCTAAATTTCAATTTAGGAAAGGCACTCACACAATACTAGCATATGATGGTATTCTTTGAGAAACATTTAATTCTTTGTTTCTTGTTGCAGACTTGAATTCAGAGTTCGACTGTTTACCCAGTGGCGACCGTATCTCTCATATTCCTTGTTCTCGACCTTCCAGTTCTCCTGACAAACATCATTCTTTGGCCGGGTCCCCTCCCGCCGAGACTGCTCTTCGTGCCAGGTCAAGGTCTCCTTCTGCCAGGCATGCTTCTTCCCTCCCTTCCACCCTACTTGGATTCAGAATTGAATCTATTCGGCTAATTCCTCACACTAATCCCCGTCAGCTATTCGAAATTCGCAGTTACACTTTTCCTTCCAATAAACCAATTAAGTTGATAACAGCATATAAAACCCCTGCGCCCATGCCAACCGAAGAGCAAAATGTTTTAGCATCATTGACTGGTGACGTCCTTGCAATACTGCTGAGTAATAATACAATTCTGCGTGGAATGTATCAAATCAATAGCATCAACAAGCGGGTGAAAATAAACATGTACAGCGGCGTGGTTGTCGAATTGAATCAAGATGAAATTAACGAAACTCCCTTAGGCCAACGTCAACGAATCTCACATAATTTTAGAATAGTATCTCTAAACGGCAATACGCTAAACCATAAGTACAGAGTAAGAACAAAACCTTAAAATGTGATAAAACTTTCTTTCAGGATGGTAAATTCATTAGGTAACTTAATTTATGATATTGAGGTGAACATAAAGTCAGTCTGTCTTGGCGGATAGTGATTTAAGGTCGAAAACGAATGTAAAAGCCGCATGACTGATCAAAATTCTTCATAGTAAGTATGAAATACCAGAAATTACGTTAGAACGAAAGTGAGTTTCATTTGATGCCGGTGGAACTCGCTCAAATACTTCATGCGCATGACGGCGTGTCTGCGCGAGTGCGATGCGCGAGGAAGAGTTTGTTTTTACAGAGATACGAATAGTTACGCTAGGCGAAAATTATGTCAATTTTAAAATGCAGTAAATTCTCGTTAACGCGAAACAGAGATGACTGAAAATTTGGGAGTTCGAGTAAAAAAAATCGTGCTACCGGGGCAATAACAGTCTGTATATTCCTGCCAAGACCGCACAGTTTCTACATGTGACAATCTGAGGGTTAGCGAGGGTTTACTGTCGAACTCTTTCAGAAAAAATTATATGGCCTATTTTATCGCCTGAATTGATAATATGATGATAATGTTAGAATGCAATTTTTTGCTTCAATCATGTTATCTCTATTATGGCGCTGCATGTAACCTTGAAGTTTGTTTGCGTACTTCAGGTGTAAAGTCATCTCGATCGACAGACTGTCCGTCGTGAGTTTACTGAATCACCGCATTTTTCGTCTTCGACGTTTTTCCCCCAAAGCGAGCGGACTTTTAAGATTTCCAATTAATGCTGACTTCCCGTGCTCTCGTTCTTCTTTTGAGCACACCTCCGTCGAACTGTTCAAAATTGTTCAATTCTAAATGCAATAACTTCAACTTGTAAGCATTCTTACTCCAACTAATAAATCAACGACTTCCAAATTTTTGAGCTTTTGAATATACCGATTCGAATATAAGAGGTTTCATAAGATTTCAAAAATTGCATTTGTTCAAAAGATTTCAAGCGATTCTAAGGTATTTCCATGGATAAAAGATGGGTTTAAGTGTATTCAATATGGGATTTCACAGGCATTCAATGGATTTCACTTTATTGGAATTCGCGTGATTTTAATGGATATGAAGGGACTAAATGTAATATTCTAGTAAGTTTTCATTAGATGTCGAGAGTGATTAATCCCTAGTTAAAGTTCAGCAATTGAGATTATTATTATCTGAAAAGCAATATTTGTTTTGAAGCCTAAGGTTAGGCAAAGTCTACGACGAACATGTAGCTGCTGCTCCTTCTAAGGCAGATTTCGAAACTGTAGAGGACATCATCTTATAAGATTTGTGTACCTATATAATAAAACTTTTGTGACGTCAAACTTTATGAAACTCTAATATGAAAAATATTTATTCACAAAATCATCTGAGTTTCTCAATGTAAAATAAGATTGATAATACGCATGTCAATGGTAATTAAATGTGTCAAATGAAAAAATAAAGTTTTAAAATGATACCCTAATTAAAAATAATGACTTTTTTGAATTTTTGTCTGTACAAATTAATAATTATATCCCACTGAAAACGTCTATGATGCAAATACTGGTCTATGTATACTCTCATAAACTTTTGAAATCAAAGAGAACTGAGTAAAATGAAAAAAGTTTCATTACCATTCATTGATTAAGGGTATTAAGAAAAATGTTTGAATGATGGTTCGCAAATATTTACCTAAATAGCTATAAAAAAATTTCGCCCAGAACAATTTTCATAGGTTTTTCACGCCCGTTCTATTTACCTTGCGCATTTTTTGAAAAAACAAATAGTTGGCCTTAAAAAATTGAGTTAAGGACAGATGTAATTTTTTTGCCAAAAAGAAATATATGTTCCACTATTTTATCTCAAATAAAAGCTGAGGTCTTTCCCTTTGAGAGATTTGAAGTTGAAAGGTGGGATTTTTATGTTTTATTTATGAAAATAAGCGATGAATGGTTTTCGAGAAGATTTATAACTAAAACTCATTCAAAATCTACTCAAAAGTCATGATGTCTGTTTGTACAAATCGTATCGTAAAATGAATCCTTTTTCTGCATGTGGTACTATTCCTAAGAATATAAATATTTTTGAAAAAATTGCATGTGCAACTCGACTTCTCGTACCTACGTAGTAGAATCAAAGTGCCCTAACTAAATATTTCTATTGTTTGAATATAACTGCAGGTACTATGATGTCTAATGCGTTAATTTAAGTTATTTCACTAATATTTGTTAGTTCATAATTATTTTTGTGTTCATATTATAGAAAAGAAGTTAGAAAGCGTTAAAGTAGTTTCAGGTTCGAAGAATGTCGGCTCTAAAGATTCCAAATGGGATGAGCATGCAAGTAGAGATGAAATAGCGTCATTTTTGGTTCTTGAGTTTGACAAATGTATGTTCCTTATATTCAACAGACGGTCAGGGAAGTTTCACAGTGTCAACATATGCTCTTGAAATGGAGGACTGTAGTTTTTCGAAATTCAAAGAAGGGGTAAAGAATTTTTAAGAATACATTTATTTTGCCGATATCCAAAGTTACTTATGTTTATAGTGCACATTGCGCGTCTTTTGCGTGGATTTGCAAAATGGATGTGTTTCAAAGTTCGCATATATGATATATAACCACAAGTTTCACAGTCGCCACCTCGCGCGCAGTCAGTTATTTCTAAAATTTAATTCAGACATTACCCACAATCAATACCAATATACGATTACATACTTTGAGAAACACCCAATTCTCTGTTTGTTATTACAGAGTTAAGTTAAGAGTTCAACTTTATACATAATGGTGTCCCTATCCCTCGTATTGCTCGCTCTATACCTTCTAATTCTCCTTAGAGACACCATTCTCCTGTCAGGTCTTCTCCTGCCAAGACTTTTCTTCGTGCCAGGGTCGAGATCTCCGGCTTCAAGATATTCTTATCGCCTCCTTTCTTCCTAACTTGGATTTAAAATACTTTACAGCGTTAAATTTCCTTTATATAAATATAATTCAGGAACTTATATTTAATATAGGTTATATTCCGAGAGCCTGATTGTGTGAAGCTGGCTAATAGACGAAGAATTTTGTTGAGTAAATGATTGCATATTACTATAGAACGTAGACTTTTTTTATTATATACCTATAGTTTAATTTAAGGCTTTTGTATGTAATGTTTATTGCATAACTGCAAGAACGTGCATTCTAAATGAACCTTTATAATTTATTTTCTTTAACATATAAAATGAAAGAACTATAACCTGTTATATTTCTTGCTTCAATTGTTAATGCAATTTTAACAGGTTTTCGCGAATGTGTCGGTCTATTTGTCGGTATGTATGCATGTGTATCTCTGCGTGTGTGTCTGTAGATTTTTAGTCTATTTGCACGATAACTTTCGAAAGAATTGACAGATTAGATTGGCCTTTGGTATACTCTTTGAGTGTCCTAAACTGAAGTTCGAGTTCGTTAGCCAGCCATTTTAGATAAAAATTCAAAAAGTTAGAGCATTTTAGAAAATTTAGAGACCACTTTCTTTTAAGATTTAAAGATTCTATGTACGGCTATTCATAGTGAATAAAAAATGGAAAAATTTATCCTTATGACTTTTTCAGGTAGAAAGAAGTTACGAGAGTTATAGCATTTGAAAACTTCCAACGAAAAAACGAAAATGAAAATTTTAAGCCAAACAACGCACGATATGAGAGAAATCAGGAGAAAAATTTTCTTTTTGAAAACCCTACAATATTATTATACGAAAAAAGTTGAATAAACGAAAGATTTGCATTCAAAAAGATCTACAAAATGAAAAGGTTATAAAAATAAGAAAATTTAAATTCCTCCATTTCATTACTTGTTATAAAAATACATTTAAAATAAAAAAAAATTAATTTTTTGGAAAAGAGACACAAGCTACAATGAAATTTTATTTCATAACGTTTTTCACCTCAATTATATCTACAAATTTGCCTGAAACCACTTCACACTAGGATGCGTATTTTGTGTTCGTATCGTAAAAACTGACCCTGAAAATAAACAAATTGAATTTATTGAAAAAACGACACAAGTTGCAATAAAATGTATAATAACAAAATTGCGTTTTTTATAGAATGCACACTTTTTTAAGTATTAAAACAAGACAATGAAAATACGTCTGTTTGAATACCAATGCATATTATGAATTGTAATAATATGAATTTATTCAAATGATATATTTTTCAGGGTAGCTGAGGATAAAATTTAATGCAAAATAAGGAACAAATATTTAAGTAATCGTCATAAATAAAGTATGTACTTTCTTCTGCAATACCTGAATTAGCAATGCCTGGCCTAGGTACAGAAATAAATTTAATATACATTTGACATAATAGTGTTGAGCATGATGTAGAAAAGTTCGCATTTTGGACAAACTCGAGTGCGAAGCACGAAATACGTGATGAGAATGTATTCTTTTCATTTTTTTCATAGCTTGGGTCGTTTGTATAAAATTTTAAGTTTTCTATTATTATATTTTAAAATTTCTAAAACAAAAACTGCGCGTCATATAAAAAAGTGAATAATAACAAACTTGTAGATCTCTTAAATGCACAATTCTTGTTGCATCCTCTTTTTTCGTTTCTCGTGTAGTTTGACCGCAAAATAGAATTTTTATTTTTCATTATTTTCTTATGCGATCAAAATTTGAATTTTCGGTTTTTCAAAACAATTTAAATAGTCGTTATGACAATATTGTAAGGTGTTCAAGAAGCAAGGTTTTTCTCCTCTCGAATTTTTTCATACCGTGCGTTTTTTGGCTTAAAATTTTAATTTTCGTTTTTTTTTAATTTTATAAATGCTATAACTCTGGTAATTTGTTTTTTATCAAGAAAAGTCATCCAATGTGTCAATTCTTTTGAAAGTTATCGAGCTACAAGCTAAAAATGTACAGACACACTGGCACACGCAGGCAGCCACATTTGCGAAAACCTGTTTTTCGGGTTCAGAAGGTCTTAGAACGTGGACATTTGACAAAAAGGGGGGAGGCGGGGGGGTGAAAATTCAAACAAATCTAATACCTTTTCTAACGAGAATGTAAAAATATATTCTTTGGGTTTTTAAAATCTACGTAACACATTTTAAAGAAAGAGGCCTTATCTAACCTATGATCTTGGATACATTTTAATTGCGTAAAGAAGTTTCCAGAAAACAGTTTATCAAAGAGCGATTTAATATTTACTCTGTCAACATTATATCAGGTTCTCTATGCTTTCAAGATGAGATAATATAAATACACACGTTTACATTAAACTATTTTATATCACCAAATCCTAAAATTATCAATGTACGCGATTTATGCTCGGAAAGGGAAAAACATGAATATCTCCGATCAGTATGGATCAGAATATTCATTAGTTGCGCTGTTCTTCAAATTCTGGGTTAAGCAGCTTTTCCCACATTTTGAAAAAATGAGAATCCTTTATACTCTGGTCCTAACGTTGGACATTATTCTCAATTCGATTGGTAAGTAAAGAATAAATTATAATACCATTTTTTATATTTTTTAATTATAGTAAGTACGCTGGAACATATATATGATATATAATTGAATCTAAAATACTATGTAAACACTAATGATAATAAACTATTATTATTATTACAGTTTTTTGCTGCTTAAGTTTTAGACAGATTTTTAGGACTTACTTATCGTCATTAATGTTTTATAGTTTTTGTAATGAAAACTTTATAAGTGTGAATGGGGCATGATACCGCTCTTTGACTCAAGTGTTCAACATTTAGTTGATTGATGATGGGTCTTGCGTTTCGGCCAGCGTGCCCCGTACCTTGGGGTACAGCGGCTGTCATATTATTGCCGTTTGTTTAAACAATATAAACATTTTGGAATAGAAATGATACAATACAATAATTCTGGTGAGTGTAATGTAACAAAAACAATACTCCAGACATTTTCAAGACTGATTAAATCTTATCTTAATAATCAAAGTAAAATATGTGGCAAAAGAAGTTGTCGCCTCTTACTCGCTACTTAAAAACATATGACGCGCTGCTGTGCCCCTGTATAACAGTGCAAGATTTAATTAATTTTCATTTATTGAGAACGTTCATAGAAACAAATGATAACACCAGAAGTTTAAGAAATTACTTCACCTATTAAAATCTAACTTTTTCATAATTTCTGCCAAACACTTAGCATCTGTTTCCACCAAAACTGTTTTTGCATAATTCCTATTTTGAAACTTATTTGGAAACAGAAATTGCATCACATTACTATTTTTCCACACAAAGAAATTTATTTTATGTGAAAGATTAATATCCAAATCAACAAAGACTGGCGTTTTTTGTAAGTTTCGCCGTGCCCCGCACCGGCAAGTTTGAAATATGAAAGTTTTCTCTTTAAAACTAAAAACCTTGCAAGTTTTCTACATTTTCGAAAAAATACCTCTCAGGTAGAAAAACTCAAAATTTCGGGTTTTGCAGGGTATTTGGATCAGTTTTTAAATTAATCACCCTGTAAATTCCGCGTACTTATTTCTCCTAAAATAGCGAACTGGAATGGTGATTATGACCTTGATGTAAGGTAAAATATATTCAGTGTGTATATATATTTTTTTTATTTACGTTGAAGTAATCACATATTAATACGGAAAATATGTTACACGATCGCGTTCTTTTACTAAATTTTTCACATTTATAGCTCTTAGATATATACATTATCTTACATATAGCTCTTACTATTTGCAATACACTTTTATTTTTTTAGCATTGCAAATTTCTTCATCGTTTTTGCCTTTTTACAGAAATATTATCAGGAATGCCGCCCAAAACAAGGGACTTTCTGACAAATTTTGGGTCGAGTAATGAACATGCGAATCATGAAGGTAGCTATAGCACAAATAAAAATTGATAAGAGAAATGGTAATTGATAAACAGCTTCTTTATTGACATTTCAAAACTTTGAACAATCTCTTAAACCAGTGAATGATTTACATACATGGAACCATATTTATAATGTTAGAAAGAAAATTTTTTAAAAAAGTATACCATACCGGAATTTCATTCTTTATTGAGCACCATTCACCTCTTGAAATATGCTTTTCCGTTATATATTACTGTGAATTTAAACACACTTCCAAAAAAAAATATTTTGCTCTTCAAAAGTCATTTACTTATTTTCGAATGAAAAATGGACACACTGCACAGAGTATACAATCGCCCACGTCTCTCACTAGATGCATAATAGGGTAGTTCTCATTTACACTTGGTGGCATTTGTTCAAGAATTTCTCTGCACTTACCCCTTAGTTTTGTTCGCATGCAAAAAAAAAGTTTTCACCAAATTTCAGCGAAATCAATTAATATTTAGGGATCGCGCAAAGACCATTGAGTTTCCTATTGATTTAACATGGAAAAAGTCAGTTGTTTTTCAATCGAATATTTAAACGCGATGATATATTACAAATAATTCCGTATTTTTGCGTATTATTCAGAATTTTTCAGAAACATTTAATTCTCTGTTTCTTGTTGCAGAGTTAAGTTCAGAGTTCGACTGTTTATCTAATGGCGAACCTATCCCTCATATTCATTATTCTGGACCTTCTAATTCTCCTGAAAGATATCATTCTCCGGTCAGTTCCCCTCCTGCCGAGACTGCTCTTCGTGCCAGGTCGAGGTCGCCTCATGCCAGGCATACTTCTTTCCTCCCTTCTTCCTTATTCGGATTCAAAATTGACTGTATTCGGCTCATTCCTCACACTAATCCACGTCAGCTATTCGAAATTCGCAGTTACACTTTTCCTGCCAATAAACCAATTCAGTTGATAACAGCATATAGAACCCCTGCGCCCATGCCAACCGAAGAGCAAAATGTTTTAACATCATTGACTGGTGACGTTTTCGCAATATTGCTCCTTAATAATACAGTTCTGCGTGGAATATATCAAATCAATAGCACCAACAAGCGGGTGAAAATAAACATGTTCAGCGGCGCGGTTGTCGAATTGAACCGAGATGAATTGGATGAAACTCCCTTAGGCCGCCGTCAACGAATCTCACATAATTTTAGAATAGTATCTCTAAACGGCAAAACACTGATTTAAAAAAATGTTAAACTAAAATATAATATTGTTTGCGATCTGAAGTAGGATTATTAATTATTTAATTCACCGTAAGTATACTAGTCGCGAAAATGAGTTTATTGAGTAAATAGTGGGTGGAATGTTACTATTATAATAAAATTCATGGCAATAACTTTAACTTGTAAGCATTCTTAGTAAAACAGATATTTAAAATCCGTAGACATCAAATACCTGTTCAAATATAAGAGGTTTCATGGAATTTCAAGAATTACATTTGTTTGAAAGGTTTCAAGCGATTTTAACGTATTTCCTCGGTTTTAAAGGGATTTGGATGAATTTGATAAGATTTAATCAGATTTGACGAAAATTTGCTGGAATTTACTTTACTTTTTATTCGCGTGCTTTCAATGGATATGAAGGGATTCAACTTGATATCATGGGAAGTTGTCATCCGATTTGAAGAGTAATCAATATTTCGTCTGAAACTAATTACAAGGATTATTATTATCTAAAAGGCGATATTAGTTTTAAAGCTTAAGGGTCAGGCTAAGCTTACGAAGAACATATCGCTGCTGCTCCTGCTAAAGGTACATTTCGAAACTGTAGAGGACATAATCTTACAAAATTAGTGTACCTCTAAAATAAAACTGTGATGAAGTCAGGCTTTATGAAACTTTAGTCTAAAAAATACTCATTCACACAATCATCCAAGGCTGAGTATATTCGTATCTAGAGATGAGGAGTGACGTCAAATGACGCCGACCACTTCGGTCATCTGACCGATTTCCCGTCACCTGACTGTCTGACCGGACATTTTGGAAAAAGTGGAAATCATCTTATAAATAGTTAATGGAATATTTTTTACTGAGTAATGTAAGATGAAAACCAAAACGGAACTATTTTTTATGTAATTTCAGGCTGTTAATCTCGTCAGACGGACAATTTCTTCGATTTGCGTGATTTTAGTGAGATATAACCTACGAAAATCATTCGGAATCAAGCCACACAAGTTTATGACAAATATGATTTGTTTCTTTCAGGAAATTATGAATCTAACTAAATGAGAGGTATTTCATATTTCCCTGAACACTATATATGTTTTCTCCATTATTATTGACAAAAAAAAATGCAGAAAGAAATCACAGAAAGATAATTTGTTACTATGACTTACAAAAAGAAGTTTACTAGTGCTGCCAAAACTATATTTTGGTTTTGATTGTAGTATAACGCTTTCACTTTTCAAGTTCTTTTTTTAGTCTCTTTTTTTCCTTCTTTGAGTAGAAAATTAACTTTCTTAACTAAAGATTTAACTATTACATCTTTGTCTGAAGATTTATCGTTTTTAGTTGAAATTCAACTATTAAATTTCTTGTTGAGAATTCATCTTTTTTATTGCTTGAAAATTCAAATACGTAGATGAAACTCTAGCTACTTTGTTGAAAATTCATTTTTTTTTATTTGAATGTTCATCACTTTAGTTGAAAATTCATCTTTTTGATTGTACATTAATCTTTCCTTTGTTCTAAAATTAATTTTTTAACTTAAAATTTGTCTTTTTAGTATAAAATTAATCTTATTGGTTGCTAATTCATATTTTCATTTGAAAATGTAATTCTTTTATTGGAAATTTACCAACTTTATTAGAAAGTCATCCTTTTTGACTGAATATTTGTCTTTTTGGCTAAAAGATCAACTATTACATGTTTTGTCAAAATAATTTAACTTCATTAGAAATTTGAAAAAAAAAATTCAAAACGTTTTTTAAAATTACAGTTAAAATTATAGTTTTTATTCAGCTTGAGAGTCAAAATTTATCAGGCTGAACATTTGAAACTTATAGGTTTAAAATAGCTTGGAATTTTTGCAGTTTCGAACTTGAAAGTTTTCTTCAAATTTTCAACAGTTTACTCGAATGGTTTCGAATTTAAAAGCTTTCTAATTTTGATTTTTCATAAACGTGAAATGTTTAGCAAGATACACCTAAACGTTTCCGTTCACAACTCTTTTGTTACTTTAAGCGTCTAAATTTCCAAACGAAAAATACTGAAAATTATACAATAACAAAACCAAATTGAATACCTTATTTCGAAACTCTCAAAAAACATTTTCACTACTACAAATTCAAATCTAAAAATGTAAACTTTGAGTTATTCAAATTCAAACTAATGATTAATTCCTGAATTTTACAAGATGCTTCATTAATTCGAAATTCTCTTATTTATGAAGTTTCATTGAAATTATTTGTTAACCGTTTTCAATGGAAAATTGCTTTAATTATCAAGATTTTCATTTGGAAATTGTTTAATTTTGAGCAATTTATGACAATTGTGAAGAAGAGAGAATCTTAAACTGTGATTTCAAGTGTTGTAAATTTCTATTCGGTCAAGTACTTTTGAATTCTTTAAGTGAAATACAAACATTTTTTAATTTTGTTATCATGAAATCATTCTAATGTTAACCTTTCCTATTTTACAATTATTGGGGTATACAAGATTTGAATTTGAAATTGTACAATTATGAACAATTTAAATTTGAAACGACAAAATGTTGAATTAAATTCCAGTTCTAACCTTTTCTAATTCGCAATCATTGAGAAATAAAGGGTTTAAATTAAAAATTGTATAATTTTGTAAAACTTGATTTTAAAGGAAAAAATGTTAAGCGTTTCAATTCTAAATAAATTTATACAATTTTGAATTATTGAAATGAAAACCAAAGGCTTTTATAATTTGTTACCATGGTATAATTTCCATTCAAACCTGTTATATTTTAAAATTATTCAGCTACAAAAGATTTTGAATGTAAATTGCTCCATTTTGAACAATTTAAATTTGAAATGACCAGATGTTAAACGTTTAAATTATAAATGCAAGTCCAATTGTAGTTATTTTAAGTAACCATGCATTTAATTTTGATAATGTAAAAATACCGTTAATGATAAAAAATAAAATTATATGATAAATGATATAGAACGTTAGCGCTCAAAAGCGTAGGTATAGCTTTTGAACACACATACAGGTTAGGTTCTCGTACCACAAGATACTACCACCTGAATTTTGTACCATTTATTGGATCACAAAACTCACAAAATCATCGTTTTCGCATCTTAAAAACAATGCACTTCTTAGTTTTGAAGATTCGAAAACTGACCCACCGGATGCAATAACCAGCCCAACGCTCGAAAATAAAAGAATTGTCCGACCGTCTCAAACAAACAAAATTTTCAAAATCGAAAAATAAATTTTTTAGAAACGTAGAATTCTAGACGATAAGGAAGTGAAACTTTTTCCTCTCAGCATCTTTTTTGCCAAACGTTTATTTTTAATAATAAATCGAGTCGTTGAAAATTTACTGAGATATTAAGATTTGGAAAAAGTACTCGACGTCTGCCCGCGCTGCTAGCTAATGCGTCGCGAGGACTGCTCTGTCAGGCAGCGTTCTCGAAGTTCAGTCTGCGCGGACAGACGTCAAGTACTTTTTCCAATTCTGAATATCTCAGTACATTTCTAACGAATAGATATGAGATTTTCCAAAAAAAACTTTATTCAGAAATTTTTTAACAAAATGTAGATTTAGGAAGATTTTGAAAAAATAGAAGCAAAATTCCTGGCAAAATTTTAAATAAATTTTTAATTTTAAAATTAATTTTTAAAGATAATTTCAACAGATTTCAAAAGGTTTCTAAAAATGTCGAGAAACATATGGGAGATTTTAAGGCAATTTTTTTAATTTTGAAAGATTTTTCCAAATTTTAAGAAAATATTGAGTAAGTTTGAAATATAATTAGGAATTTTAGAAGTTTTGAAGAAATTAAAAATATTTTAAAACTTGAAAAGGTTTCTGAAAATTTATGAAATAATTTTAAGTTTCTTCCAAACTTTTAAAAGTCCTAAATATCCTTTAAACGGACCTGATTTTTTCCTCAAATTTTGTAAAATCCTGTGATAGAAAAAAATTTCACCAAAATTTTCTAGTTCGTTTTTCAATACATCTGAAATCGTCAAAAATCGTTTTGAACTTTCTCAAGAATCTTAGGAAAATTATATTTATATAATTTGAAAACAAACTGATAACATTTACTTCCCCGTTCTCTTTTGTACGGTCAATAAAATTCAAAAACTCTTGAATTATAAACTTTTAAAATTGAAATTAAAATTTTTGTATTTAAACGCTTAATTATTTAAACGTATAAAATGAAAGCTATCAACACCTTTTAATTAACAAAATTTTAATTAAATGCATTTATACTGCAAAATAAAATTTGTTTAACATTTATAAATTGTACAGTTCAATGATTTAGATTCAGTTACTGATTGAATTTCTGTTCAATTCTTATTCATGCGTAAAAATTTGTTTTTGATGTGAAAAATGTTTAAATATTCCCTGTAAATTATTTTTTCCAAATAAAAATAATTTTTCGAGGAATATCAAGAAAAAAATTTGAGTATCTTAAAACCTGTTAAAATGCTTTTTAAAAATTCAACATTTTATTTCAAAATCCTTTAAAAAACTTCATTTTGTTTCAAAATCTTCAAAAATCTACATTTTGTTTAAAATTGTTTGAAATCTTTTCAAATTTCAAATTATTCTGGAAATATTTTTTAAACATATAAATATATTTTAAACAGATTCGAATTTTTCCTAAAATATCTAAGAAATCCTACAAAATTAAAAAAATCGTATTGAAACCGTCCACATTCTTTTTTGACAATTTTGGGAATCTTTTGAAATCTTACGAAATTTGTTCTGTAAATTAATTTTCCGAAATAAAAAATTCTTAA
Source organism: Andricus curvator (assembly GCA_932195095.1). Classification (NCBI taxonomy): domain Eukaryota; kingdom Metazoa; phylum Arthropoda; class Insecta; order Hymenoptera; family Cynipidae; genus Andricus; species Andricus curvator. Next base: position 488,554 of record CAKNYM010052596.1, read on the forward strand.
AAAGCTTCTAATTGCTGCATAATGTTATGGATAAAAGACGTATTGTGTGTACCTATATGTATATATCTATTATGGAAATCTTGTAAAGGAAACTTTATATTTTCAACATAATAATAATAATTACACTTACTTTCTATAGAAAGAATTTATTAGAAGATAAATATTTGATTTAAAAACATGAAATTTAATATTTCATTTTTATTTACATATACACTTTGTTTATAACTTCCGACGTCGCTTCTTTTCCTTCCATATGTTATATTTCACTAATTTGGAAGTCTATAATATTATATCACTTTTCCGGAAATTATTAATCATTTAATTATATCCCATCCTAACCCGTGTAGAAATTATGACCGGGTTCGGGCCGGATTGCGGCAGGGTTGCCCTGCTTGTATCCGGAATCTGGCCAGGCTGCCCTGTCGGATTCTGGTTGGTTTCGTCACGCTGCGCTGGTCTGATCCCGGCCGGGTTACCCGGTTGGATCCCGGATACAAATAGGGTAACCCGGTCGGGATCCGACCGGTTTTTGACTGGGCTCCTCGATCGGATGATGGTCGGGCTGCAAGAAAAAATTGTCAATAAGGAATTTAAAAAAAAATAAGGCCAACATAGATTATCAACAATATTTTTATTTGGCAGGTACATCGTGTTCATCATCGATTCTTTCTTCGCGGTCTCGATTGGATTCCTTTTTATTTCTGGCACCTCGCCAATACTGAAAAATATATCAGAAATTAATACTTCAATAAACACATTTATTTTTCTTCATGAAATTAAAAATTTCACACAGAAAGTCCATAAAATTTATTAAGAAAGTTAAGAAATACAATATTTGAACCTATAAAAACTTACCTCCAATGTCATTCAGTGATTCTATGTTTAGTGCTCCGATATTTTCGGTGTCATAATCTCCATTAGAATGATCCGAATGATCAGAATCATCATTATTATTTTCAGTTTTTTCTCTGAATTTTAGAACTAGTCTACGCTTTTTCGCTCGCAAACGATTTTGATCGCGGACTAAGTTCTTTTTCTCCTGGTCCATTCTTTTCTTTAGATGATTTTAAGGTTATGATACTTCTATTATGCACAATTTTTGTCGTCTGCTAATATTGATTACTGTCTGTCCATTCATACGGCGCGGTGTATTGGTCCACACGTCACAAATTTTTTGGCGCACGTATTTGAAATTTGGTCTTTAGTGATCGAAAGTTTTTTTTAACGTATGGGGAAAATTTTAATTTAAATTAGCAAAAATGAATCATTCAATATATTCTTAAAATTAATGTCATACAGTTTTTATTCAAAATAATTTTTCGACTGTCCGATGAAAATAGTCTTAACTCACATCTACGAAAACTAAATGTATTAATTCTATTCTACTTCACTAGAATGTTTTATCTTCATACCCTAATATATAGTGATACGACATTTTAATGAAGCAGAGTATAATTTATACATTCTGTTTTCGGAACTTAAAGTTAAAACTACTTTTTTCGGAAAAGTCGTTTTATTCAGTAGGACAATTTCTTCAACATTTCCGAAACCTAGCAAATCCCGATTGGAATCTAGTCGGATACCAGTCAGCCGATTAAATAAATATTTGGCCGGGCTAAACCAGATTAAAGCCTGCTTTGTCCTAACCGGAATCTGGTCGGACACCGACGAGGTAAATTACAAACAGTAGACCAGGTTAAATTATTTTTGTCCGATTTGTTCTGACTAGATCCTGACCGGAATCTAGTCGGATACAGGCCACGCAATTAAGAAATAGTAAACCGGGCTAAATCAGGTGTGACGTGGTTTGTCCCGACCGGGTTCCAGTGGGAACCCGGCCAGATCTTGACCGGGCAATTAACCCTTAAACTGCACACCTCAAAATAATTACGTAAGCTACACAGTGGGTGTTTGACACCCACTTAACATTGCACACCTCAAAATAATTACGTAAGCTACACCGTGGGTGTTTGACACCCAGATGTTTAAACTTGTATAACTAAGACGGATTTCAATATTTTGTAACGAAATTCTAATGGGATGTAGAATTATAAGTTTTTCTTAAATCCCGTTGGTTTTATAACGATATAATTTGTTAAAAACTGGATTTCAAAAAAAAAATCGAAAAAATGAGTTTTTTCATAAAAAAATGTATATATTGCGTAATTTTCAATATTTTGACCTAAAAATTTAATGGGATACTCTTGAAACAGTATACTTTTAGAAAAAAATAAGCTCAAAGTTTTTCTGGGTGTTTGGCACCCACAGTGCAGTTTAAGGGTTAAGGAATAGTAAACCGGGCTAAATCAGGTGTGGCAAGGTTTGGCCCGACCGGGTCCCGGTGAGAATCCGGTCAAATCCTGGCCGTGCAATTAACAAAATAGTATCCCGGTTTGACCTGGTCAGATTCCGGCCAGAAACCTTCTTCTGGCCGGGTCAAACTGGGCTATTTCTACACGGGCATTTATGCAAAAGTACTAATAATTTTTATTTCGACACGCTGTATATTTTGAGGTTAATCCGTGATTGAACGTAGTAATAATTACACTTTTTTGTAAAGAAATAATTCATTAGAATACAAATATTTTACTTAATTATTTGAAATTTAATTTTTATTTAAACATATACATTTTGGTTCTAACCTCTAATGTAATTTCTTTTTCGCAAGGGTTCAGCTGATAAATCTTGGTATTTCCTTTATAAAAGATATGTTCAAATATTATTTTACTTTCCTGAAATTTATTTATCATTCCTTTCCAACATTTTTGCAAGAAACTGCTTCCACTGTACTGCCCAATGGAAAAAATGTGTCATGAGAGTGAAAAACGGCCGTGCGGCGGCGCTAGTAGTAACTTTGTTCTACAACACCATGCAATACCATAGGAAAAAAGCATAAAAGTTACAAAATAAATATGAAAAACAATTTAAAATAATTTTTTCTTCAAAGTGTAGAATCAGGTAGTAAATAAGACGTATGTACTTACTTATTATTTTGTTTAATATAGGAAAAAATGGCATAATTGACATAATACAAACAAAAAATTGTGCAGGTATATTCGGGAATTACAAAAAATAATAAAAAAATAAATAACGAATACACAAATTAATGAGAAAAATTGTCGAAAATATGAATTATCGAATTATAAAATGTTTTAAATTTCAAACAACGACAAGATTTTTAATTGACAAAAAATAAAATCCCGAATTTAAAAATACCCCACACTAAAATTGACAGACTTCGAGACCGTATTATAGAATTGCCGAATTATACAAATTAAATTAATAAATTATGAAATTATAAATAAAACAAACAATTTAATTAATCAATAATTAATCAATTATTAATTATTTTCGGCAAATTTAAATTTCAGGAATTTAAGTATTTATGGGAATTTAACACTTCATTTATTTTATAATTCGGTCAATTTTATAATTCGTTAAGTTATATTTTTGGATTTTTTTTTTCGTTAATTTGTGGTTTTGTTATTTATTTTATTTATTTATTTACCTGTAATGTAAAACATTAAACAATGATTGTGTAAATGGCCCGGTGGAGTTTTCTACTAGTGTTTTTATGTTTGTTTATCGTATTAATTATGCCGATGTGTATCACTCCGGGGTGCAAATCAGGTTTCAAAAGTGAACTCAGAGAACCCGAAGATCCCAAATATGAAAAAATTAATTTTTTCATCGTTCCGGAAGACACAGCTATTAAAGCTTTATGGCAAAAAGCTTTAGATCGGAAAAATTTTACCGTGAAAGCAAGCCAGTTCGTTTGCAGTAAAAAATTTTTAAAGAAAGCCATTCTCCACGAGAAAATGCTAAAAGGACCCGATGGCACTATTTTGGGAAAGGTAAGTAAATATATATTTACTGTAAAATCGGAATCACAATTTAAAGATAAAACAAAAGTAAATTATTTTTCATTCAATAAACTGTATTATTAGGTATTTTTACTTACTACTCGTTTCAGAAAAATTCGGTTTGTTTTTCCCTCAGGAAGTGTAACAAAAAACACAATTTATTCATATTTTTCATAATTTTCAGAATAAAAAATATGTACCAAGTTAATCTAGTCAATGTTGTATTTGAGTAGCATACAAAAAAAAAGTGACATTGATTTAAGGATTAAATTAGAAGGCTACAATATGTGTGACAGTAACCCCAAATTTTCTTCTTTAACAATTCATGCGACCAAAATCTTAATGCCACTTTTTTGTATTATGCACGAATAGACCATTCATTACATTAACTTCGTACACATTTTTATTCTGAAAATTACGAAAAATATGAATAAAATATGGTTTTTGTTAAACTTGCTGAGGGGAAAACAAACCGAATTTTTTTTAAATGAGTAGTAAGTGAAAATAACAAATAATACAGTTTATTGAATGAAAAAGATTTTACTTTTCTTTTATCTTTAAATCGTGATTTCGATTTCACAGTAAATATATAATTACTTAGCTTTCCCAAAATAGTGCCATCGGGTCCTTTTAGGATTTTCTCGTGGAAAATGAGTTCACTTTGGAAACCTGATTTGCACCCCGGAGCGATACACATCAGCAGAATTAACGCGACAAACAAACATAAAAAAAACCTAGTAGAAAACTCCACCGGGCCATTTTCACAATAATTGCGTAAAGAAACCGTTTTATTGTTACATTTTTAAGAGTTTGTAACGACTCTACATGACGAAAGCCATATAACCGTCAAAACAACACGAACAAAGTTACTACTAGCGCCGCCGCATGGCCGTTTTCTATACATGGACCATTTCCAACTCTCGGTGACAGGAGGCTGTCCGAAGCGCTGTATATTTTGAGGTGAAGCTGTCATTGCACCTTGCGTTTCCAAACATCACTTTGTTACAAGCATGTGATTACAATGGCTTGTAACATGTTATTGCTTTGAGTGGGAAATATATTGTCACTGGGTTTCTGGATTTGTATTATTATGTATTATTATTTATATATGTATTATTGTTTTTTGACAATAAATTGATGTTATGCATCTGAAAAAACGGTTATTGTTCTTCTCAATTTGAAAATAATTCTTTCCGAAGTGAAGAAAAATCGGTAACTATTATGTGCGATTATCTCATTGAGGGGTGTAAAGCAGTCCATTTTTCCCCTGAGTGAGCTTGTTACAAGAATTTCGGAAATGCTCCTCGATCGGCGGAAAACACGACCTTTATTTATCTATTACACGCGGCTCGAATCAAATCGCAGGGATTACGGGGAGCATATGCTGAGGATTGAAGCCCACTGGGGGTTGCGGGAAGAGTGGGCTACCCCCCAATTACTGGCTCCCCTCCGGTTTCTTCGACAGAGGCTCGAATTCAACCCTCGCCTCGGAAACTACTTCATTACGCAGACAGCCGTGTTGACTTGTATTGTGCTTTGCTTTGCTGAAGAAGGGACCCTCCAAATAATATCTGTGACGAATCGCTTGCACTTCCCTCCCCGTTCCCCTTTTTACCGGTGCCATTCACTCCCTCCTTTTCTTTATTCTTTTGCCGATTTCCCTCGAATCTTTTATCGTGCTGCGATACTGATGCCAAATCACGTTCAACGTGCCAAGAACACCTGCCGAGATCCGAACTGCGATCATCAAATATTGAAACACTTTCGTGAGGTAGGGTAAAGTGGCCCTTTAGGTCCTTTACAGTTTACAACCATCAAAAGGACCCTCGAGAGTTTGATTTTGATAAAAAAAGACCTGTGATGAGTTACTCAAAATCATATATTGATTTCAGGAACTGACTATAAAGTAAATTCTAATTGATCACGATCAATATTCTTGCAATTTGATCCCGAAATTGGATGGAAATGATATGCAATGCTTTTATACAAATTTCGGATTTTCATTTGATCGGCAAATTGTGCATAAGAATCATCCGATTTTCAAAACCAATTGACATACAGAATTGTCAATCAGAGGGGAGCATTTTTTGAGGTTTTGATCAGAAAAATTTGAAAGTTCAAAGTCAGGCAGTTGCTCACAAACCTTGAATTTCGTGGTTCAAATTTTAAAAAGAATATGAAACAACTGTGAAGAGTGAGAGGAATAGGAATAGAAACCTCAATTTTAATTTTTCTTATTTTCTAAAATATAACTGGCTTCGCGAGGGCTAGTCTTTATAGCTGCGATTACTGGAATTTTTTTTTACTCTTATATTTAATATTTATTTTTTTAAATATATTAAAACGTATTTTTGCTTAACCAAATTGCTCAAGTTTTCGAAGACTGGGCGCTTTACCTTAGTTGAAAATTCATCATTTTTGGTCACAAATTTTATTATTTGATTGAAATTTTAATTATTCTGGTAGAAAATTCTGCTATTTGGTTTAAAATAAACTTTCTCGTTGAAAATTTATATTTTTTAGTTGAAAATTCAATAGTTTTGTAGAAAATTCGCCTTTTTGGCTTGATAATTCAGCAATTCAGTTGACAATTTTTTCTCTCTAACGATTCTATTTTTAGTTCAAAACTGATGTTTTTCAGTTAACAATGTATATATTGGCTTAACAATTGATCTTTTTTAGCTGTAAACTTAACTATTTTGTCGGAAATTCATCTTTTTTTCTTGTAAAAATTAATCAACTTGATTAGTCATCTTTTTGGTTGAAAATTCAACTAATTGGTTCAAAGTTGAACTCCTTTGTTAAAAATTAATTTTTTCGTTTGTTGATTCATCATTTTAGTTGAAAATTCATTTTTTTGGATGATGAATTATCATCTTGGTTGAAAATTCATCTCTTTTGTTGAATTTTTTGCGTTTTCATTGAAAATTCTTTATTTTGGTGAAAAATTCTTCTTTTCAACAGAAAATTCAAGTATTCATGTTGAAGATTCATTATGAGGAAAATTGAAATATTTTTGTTTGAAAACCCATTTTTCTTGGTCAAAATGTCTACTATTATATTTTTGGTCGAAAATTTATCGTTTTTGGTCCGAAGATTTATTATGTGTTTAATGGTTAAATTATTTTGGTAGAAAATTTAACTATTTGGTTCCAAATAAACTTTTTTGTTGAAAACTTACATATGCGGATTGAATATTCATATGTTTTTTCAGAAAATTCGCCTTTTTGCTGTAAAATGTAACTATTTTGTTGAAATTTATATTTTCTCTAACTATTCCATTTTTGATTAAAAATTTATCTTTTTTCGTTGAAAATTCTACTATCTTGTTGAAAATCTATCTTTTTTATTTGAAAATTAAAATGTTTTGTGGAAAATATATCTTTTTTATTTAAAAATTTATTTCTCTGCTTGAATTTTTTTTAGTTAAAAATTAAACTATTTGATTGAAACTTCATGTATTTTGCTGAAAATTCGTCTTTTTTGTACAAAATTAATCTGTTTGGTTAAAAATTGATCTTTTTTGTTAGAAATACAACTACTTGGTGAAAATTGAACATTTTTGTTGGAGATTTATCATTTGGGGTAAAAATATATCATTTTGGTGAAAAACTTATCTCTTAAGTTGAGAATCTAACTATATTTTTGAATATTCGCTCTTTCAGTAGAAATTTTTTTCGATCGAAAATTTAAGTACATCAGGTTAAAAATTTATTATTTCAGCTGAAAATATATCATTTGAGTTAAGAGTTCATCTTTCTGGTTAAAGGTTGAATTATTTTTGTTTGAAAGACAATTCTTTTGGTTGAAATGTCTACTATTATATTTTTGGTAGAAAATTCACCTTTCATTGTCAAAAGATTTATTATTTGGTCAATAATTAAATTATTTTGGTATCAAATTCAAATATTTGGTTAAAAATTAATTTTTCGTAAAAAATCCATATTTTTGGGTTGAAAATGTAATAGTTTTGTAGAAAATTCATCTACAGGACATAAAAATTCAACAATTTGTTTCACCATTTTTTTCTTCAATGATTTTATTTTTAGTTTAAAATTTATCTTTTTTGATTAAAAATTCAAATATTTGCTTGGAATTTGATCTTTTTCAGTTGAAAATTCATGTTTTTTATTGAAATTTCGTATTTTTGTAGAAAATTAATCTTCTTGGTAGAAAATTAATTTTCTTGGTTGAAAATTCAACTACTTGGTTAAAAGTTGACTATTTTCTTTGAAATTTATCTTTTTAGGTGAAGATTAATTATTTTTGTTGAAAATTCATCATTTTAGTTAAGAATTCATCTCCATGGTTAAAAATTCAATTATTTGTTCGAAAATTCCATTATTTGGCTGAATATAAACTTACTTGTTGAAAATACATATTTTTGAGCTTGAAATTCATTAGTTTAGTAAAAAATTCGCCTTCTTGGCTTGACAATTCAACAATTTAATTGACAGTTTTTCCTCTCTAACGATTTTATTTTTAGTTTGAAATTAATGTTTTTTAGTTCAAAATTTATATATCAGCTTGAAAATTGATCTTTTACAGTTGAAAACTTAACTATTTGATTGAAAATTCATGATTTTTGATAAAAATTCATTTTTTTTTTTGTGAAAATGAATCCACTTGATTGAATAGTCATCTTTTGGATAGAAATTTAACTAATTGGTTTAAAGATAAACTCCTTTGTTAAAAATTTTTTTTTTTTCTGATGATTCATCATTTTAGTTGAAAATTCATCTATTTGGATGATTATTTATTATTTAGGTTAAAAATTCATCTCTTTGGTTGAAATTTTTTATTATTTTGTTAAAAAATCAGTATTTTTGTGGAAAATTGTTTCTTTTTTTTAACTGAAAATTTAACTTTTCATATTGAAGATTTACTATGTGGAAAATTGAACTATTTTTGTTTGAAAATCAATTCTTCTTGGTCAGAATGTCTACTATTATATTTTTGGTGAAAATCCATCTTTTTTGGTCATAAGAGTTATTCTTTTTTTAACGGTTGAATTATTTTGGTAGAAGATAGAACTATTTGGTTAAAAATGAACTTTTTTTGTTAAATACTTACATATTTGGGTTGATTATCTCTTTTTTAGAAAATTCGCCTTTTTGGCTTCAAAATTTAACTATTTTGTTGAAATTTATATTCTCTCTAACTATTCCATTTTTGTTTAAAAATTTATCTTTTTTTTTGTTGAAAATTCTATAATTTTGTTGACAAATTATCTTTTTTATTTGAAAAATAAAATGTTGAGTGGAAAATATATATTTTTTATTGAAAAAGTTATCTTTTTCGTTGAATTATTTTTTAGTTAAAAATTGAGTTATTTGATTTAAAATTCATTCATGTCGAAAACTCATCTCTTTAGTGGAGGATTTAATTATTTTGTTGAAAATTCGCTACTTCGTTTGGAAATTTTTTTTCAATAGAAAATTCAACTATTCCAGTTGAAGATTTATTATTTCAGTTGAAAATTTTTCGTTTTAGTTAAGAGTTTATCTTTCTGGTTGAAGGTTGAACTACATATTTTTGTTTGAAAGTCAATTATTTTTGGTTGAAATGTCTACTATTATATTTTTGGTGGAAAATTCACCTTTCTTAGTCAAAAGTTTTATTATTCGGCTAATAATTAAATTATTTTTTGTAGAAAATGCAGCTATTTGGTTGAAAAATGATTTTTTATCAGAAATTAATATTTTTGAATTAAAAATTGAATAGTTTTGTAGAAAATTCGTCTTCTTGGCTTGACACTTCAACTAATTGGTTGACAATTTTTTTTCTCTTCGACGAATTTATTTTTATTTCAAAATTCATCTTGTTCAATCAAAAATTCAAATATTTGCTTGGTGGGTAAGATTATAATGAATAATATAATAAATAATAATAATTATTATTTTTTTAAATCTTTGTTAGTTGAAGATTCGGTTGAAAATAACTTTTTTGTTAAAAATTCACATTTGCGGATAGAAAATTCAACTTGTTTGGTCAAAAGATTTATTATTTGCTTGAAAATTTAATTATTTTGGCAGAAAATTCAACTATTTGCTTGAAAGTTAACTTTTTTATTGAAAATTGATATTTTCGGGTAAACATTCAAAGATTTCTTAATAATTCGTATTTTTTGGTTTAATTCAACTGTTTTTTGTTTTAAACAAAAATCCTGCTTGAACTATCGACTATTACATTTCTCGTTGAGAGTTCATCTTCTTGAGAGCAAATTTAACTACAGTCGATTGAAACTTGATCTCCTATTTTACAAATTCTTTTTTTTCTAAAGATTAATCAGTTTATTCGAAAATTCATTTCTTTGTTTTACCATTCTACTATTTTGTTGAAAAGTTATCTCTTCTAGATGAAAATTCAACTACTTGGTGTATTTTCTTGAAAATTAATCTTCTTGGTTAAAAATTCATATTTTTTGTTTGATGATTCATCATTTTAGTTGAGGATTCATCTATTTAGTTGAAAAATGAACAACCCTCAAATCAGGAATTTTCTAAAACATTTCTTGTTTCAGAAATTATGTCGGTCATGACTAACCTATGACTTTCAACAAATAATAGAACAACATCCACTGATTCAGCAAAACTCAATCATTTTATTCTCGAATTTTGAAATTATATGCAACAGTTTGATATCCCAAAGGTTTACTGCGATATGAATAATAATTTATCCATATTTTTACAAAATCCGTCAAAAGAACTTTGTAATTACTGCATTTGTATCATTTTACAGACATTATTGTCACCCTAAAAATTCTATAAGCAGATTTGATAAAGCAACTAAAAAAAAAGCTGTCGGTCGAGTTTCTTCCCCTAGAGGACAACCCTTCAAAGCACTAAAACCCTCCTTTGAGTATATACGACGCCAACAAATGAAGACATTAAATAAATTTATTGTCACCGCAATTAGATGATCGCATATGTCCCAAACACTGTTTTTTTACAGCTACCACAAACTGCCTTCTTCTTTGTGTTTTTAATGTCCTCTGGAAATTTATGTCTTGATAATTATAATCTTTTACTGCCACAGCACCACATGTTTGATTAACTGGAAACTCTAATTTCATATTCTCTCTAACAAAAAAGAAACTCTTTTTGTATAATAATTATTACACGACTCTACAATTATTGAGAGATTTTTTTCTCACTGAAGAATCCTACATATCATTTTATCGCTCAAGAGTCGCACCTTTTTTCATTTTTTTTTTCGCCACTTGAAAAATAGCGACGAATGAGAACTGTAACGAACGTGTTCAAGATGTCAATGTATCGTTGCTGGATTTTCCAGAGAATCTACTGAACTGTACAGGAGAGCCATCGTGAAAAACCGCAACGTCATTCGCGACGACGCCTTCCACGTGACTTCCATGCGCTCGTTAGCGTCAGTTTTAGGTGAAATCGAGAGCGTCGACGTCATAGAAAAAAATGTAGGGAGGGAAACGTCGAGCTAGTGAAGTTCTCGCTAATTGGGATCTGGCTAGCATGGGGTGAAAATCGAACCCACCAACCCTCATATATGCCTGATTTCACCCCCGCCTCTCCAGAACCAACTGAGAAATATATTTTTTTATTCTCGCTCGCAAATTTTTTTTGTATCGTTATTTTATTTTATCTAAAGAAATAATTCAAAGATTTGCATCGTAAATCTTGCAATCATTGTTGTTGAATATGCTATTGGCTATTCATTCGTCCAAAAATGCATTGAAAATTTGTTTGTTAAATTTTCATACCCGGAAATTTGTTCGAATCCACAAAAAATAAATTAAATATAAAAAAAGTGAAATTTAAGAATTTTAAATTAGATTAAAATCAAATTCAAAATCCTATTTAACGTCCAACAATCAAATTTGAACAACCACTACAAAATGCTCCTAATTCCTAAGAACAAAAAAAAATTTGTTTCTTCGGACAAAAATAAAAAAGAGGAAAGAAAAATGAGAAGGCAACCAACCAAATCCACGTCCTTCTCTTTTGTATTTCTTTCGTTTTTTTTTCATTATTATCAACTCACAATATGAAAACATTTATATTATTTACCAAAGTTTCGGTGCTCATACAGCACCCTTATCAAGGTAAGAAAAATTAGAGCAGGTGGAAACAGCGACGAAACAACGACGCTCTCTCCTCGATATTAAATAGTAGTATTTAAACGTTCCACAGGGTGGCCCAAAAAATGCTTTTCAAGCTACAGGGCAAGCCCCCCCTCCCCCAAAAAATAAGTTTCCATACCCAGAGAAAAAAAATCCCTAATTTTTTTTTTTTGAAATTCGAATATTAACACGTGCCATCGGGCACTTCAAAATCCCAATTAATTAACATGAGGAAATTTTAAATTTTCGAAAAATAGAACTCATACTTCAGGGTTTGATCGAAACGTGCCAAACTTTTTAGCGATTGAAGAGGAGTACCTATGAAATGAAAGCATACAAATAACTTTTATTTTTACCCCCCCCCCCCTTCATAGGCCCCAAATATGACCCAAAAATAAAAAAACTTCATTTTTACGTATTATTGTTACTTTTTAGCAATCTCCGTCGTCTTTTTCATACAAATAATTACTAATGGACAATTTGAATATTTTCCATGACTTTTTAAACAATTTTTAATTGTTTAAACAAT
>CAKNYM010052596.1:508334-526013 GCA_932195095.1 Andricus curvator
AAAATCTGAGAAATTATCGGTGATCACCGCTCTCGCAGCCACGCAACAGTGATCGCTGACTGAAATTCGACGCAGATACGCTTGGTCATTTTTAGTCATATTTCGGGAAACCATCAAGATTTTTTAAGTTATATCAGGCCTCACAGATCGGTCCCTATATCCCCTATTGTACCCTATATTTAGTTGAGGTTCCTGAAGTACCCTATTTTCAAGATTTGGTCCCTATAGTACCCTATGTGCAGCCCATAATGTAACTTTTAATTCTGTCAAGGATTTTTAATATTTTAGGGTAATTTTAAAACTTCTAAGGCATCTTCAGGAGCTTTTAACTTGAAATATTTTGATAATTTTAAAAGTTTCTCAGGAATTTTTTTATCAATTTCATTAATTTGAAGGGATTTCAAGGCGTTTGAAATATTTTAGGATAAAGACTTTTTTTGAATTTCAGGAAATATCGCCAGATTTCATGGGATTTAATATAATATTTCAGTGGATTTTAAAGAATTTATTCAAGAGAAGTGAGGTATTTCGTAGGGCTTCTAAGATTCAAAGAGATTTGAAATTATTTTTCAGAATTCACCCCGAATTCTTATTAATTTATCCTGAATTCTTTTAATTCATTGGAATTCTTTTACATTTTTTGAATTTACTTGAATTTTTCTAAGTTTTTGTTTAATGTGTCCTGAGGATTAATTGACAAAATGATCAAGGAACTGGAAATATTTTTAAATATTTGTTCAATTCCTTGTCATTTTCAAGATCTGTGGAAAATTTCAAAAGATTTTAAAGGGTTTAAAATATTTCAGGTTATTTGAAAAAATTACAAAGAAATTTTCAATGAATTTCAGTAATTTAAAGGGATTTCAAAGGATTTGAAATATTTGAGGGTATTGTAGATTCCCAGGCATTCAAGACCTTTGAAAAGTTTTAAGGGATTTGAAAAAGTATCAAAATCAAATATTTTAGAAAAATTAAAAAGATTCCCAGAACTTTTTTCCTTATTTCAATAGCTTGAATGGATTTCAAATATTTTTAAATATTTAAGAGTATTTAAATAGATTTTAAGGCATTTTCAAGAGATTCAAACAATTTCAAGGGATTTCCAAGGGTTTTAATAATATTAAGGAATTTAAAAAAATTTGCATGCAGTTTTAAAGAATTTCATAGAATTTCGGGTAATATGGAAGGATTTTACAGGACCTGTAAGATTATAGGATATTTTAAAAGATTCCAAGGGATCCTATAAGATTTCCGAGGATTTCAATTATTTCAAGAGATTTTCAAATGTTTTTTGCAATTCATTTGGAATTGGCCCTGAATTCTTATCAATTTATCCTAAATTCTTTGAAATCATTCTGACACAAGTGACAAAAAGTACCCTTTGAACCCTATATTTTATTTCATAGGAATTGTGCGGCCTGTTATAAAGACTTGAATTAAATATAAGACCTTAAAAACTGTGTGGTATTAGGGTGGTCCAAATTTATACCTGTAAAAATTCGACTTTCGATTTTTAGTGATAAACGACCCCCATTTTGTTCGTTTTCCGGAAAAAGGAATTCCGTGATTTTTTCGTTTTTTTGTTTCAACGTTAACCCGTGCCCCCGGGCTTTTGAAATTAACATGGGGTTTTAAATGGGAAAAGCTCGATTTTCAAAAAAATGGAAAAAAGAAGTACTTATTATACATTTTTTGTCAATTATAGTATGGTCACCTCTTGAGGAGTATTTAAGGAATAATTTCCACCCAATCGCTTTTAATTTTTACACACCTGAACCCCTTTAATTGTGCCCGGAAAATGCCCCAAAAAATGCAAAATAGCAGTTTTCTATCAAATTCATGCTAAAGACGGTATTTTAAAAAAAAATTCAACATGAATTATTTTTAATCGATAAGTGACGAGTTTTAAAGTATATTCTGAATAATTTTAAATTTTTTAAACAATTAATATTTGTTTAAACAATTTTTTTCCCCTGTAAAGCGTGAACAGTTATCTTTTGGAATAAATCGTACAAAGTTGATGAATGTCAAGAGTAGTAGTTATTGTTTTACTTATTTGGTAATTATTTAAACGATTTTCATTTGTTTAAACAATTTTTTCTCCCTAAAATCGTAAAAAGTTATGATTTTCTGAAAATAATGACACAATTAAAGAATGTTGAAAGCAATACATTTTTGAAGGATGTTTGGTAATTATTTAAACAATTTTGATTTGTTTAAACAATTTTTTCCCCCTGTAAAGCGTGAAAAATTATTACTTTCTGGAATTAATGACACAATTAAAGGAATTCAGGAGTAATAGTTTTTTTCTAAAATATATTTAGCAATTTTTAAAATAATTTTTATTTGTTCAAACAATTTTTGTTTGTTTAAAAAATTGTTTCTCTGCAAATCGAGAAAATTTATTCTTTTCAGCAATTAATGACACAATTAACGAATTTTAAGAATAATATTTTTTTGCTCAAGATATTTTGAAATTATTTAAACAACTATTAATCGTTCACTTGCACCTGTTCATAGGAAAGGTGGATTATTAATGATTATTAATTGTTTAAATAATTTCAAAATATCTTGAGCAACAAAATATTATCCTTAAAATTCGTTAATTGTGTCATTAATTGCTGAAAAGAATAAATTTTCTCGATTTGCAGAGATAAATTGCTAAATATTCTGTAGAAAAAAACTATTACTCCTGAATTCCTTTAATTGTGTCATTAATTCCAGAAAGTAATAATTTTTCACGCTTTACAGGGGGAAAAAATTGTTTAAAAAAATCAAAATTGTTTAAATAATTACCAAACATCCTTCAAAAATGTATTGCTTTCAACATTCTTCAATTGTGTCATTATTTTCAGAAAATCATAACTTTTTACGATTTTAGGGAGAAAAAATTGTTTAAACAAATGAAAATCGTTTAAATAATTACCAAATAAGTAAAACAATAACTACTACTCTTGACATTCATCAACTTTGTACGATTTATTCCAAAAGATAACTGTTCACGGTTTACAGGGGAAAAAAATTGCTTAAACAAATAATAATTGTTTAAACAATTTAAAATTATTCAGAATATACTTTAAAACTCGTCACTTATCGATTAAAAATAATTCATGTTGAAATTTTTTTTTAAAATACCGTCTTTAGCATGAATTTGATAGAAAACTGCTATTTTGCATTTTTTGGGGCATATTCCGGGCACAATTAAAGGGGTTCAGGTGTGTCAAAATTAAAAGCTATTAGGTGGAAATTATTCCTTAAATACTCCTCAAGAGGTGACAATACTTTAATTGACAAAAAATGTATAACAAGTACTTCTTTTTTCCATTTTTTTGAAAATCGAGCTTTTCCCATTTAAAACCCCATGTTAATTTTAAAAGCCCGGGGGCACGGGTTAAAGTTGAACAAAAAAAATTACGGAATTTCTTTTTCAGAAAAACGAACAAAATGGGGGGGGGGTTTATCACCAAAAATCGAAAGTCGAATTTTTGGACCACCTTAGTGTGGTATAAATTTGAGTTTTTTTCTACAACTTTCTTGGGTGATGCCATGAGTTGAAGTCAAAGTACAAAATTCAATAAATTGTTGAATTTATTTTTTAAACTTCTCACGTGGTGTATTCTATTAAGATAACTAAAATTATCTTTATTAGGGATCATTTGACACGAAATTTCATTAGCTTCCCAAAAGTTTTTCAACAAAGTTTTTTGCTTCTCTTTTGAACAAGTCAGCAGTGATTTTTAGTACCGCTTGCACTGGCTGTGTAGATAATTTCCGACGGTAGTGTATGTATATAATAATTTATAATAACTTCGCTATTTTTTATTTGAATTTAAATTATTTTTTAAGTAGAAGAACACACATTAAAAACCATAGGTCTTCATTCTATTATGGTTTAATCATTTATTAATGAATCTACAATCGAAAATATTTCGAAGTTTCTCTTTTTTCAACTTTAACAACAATTTAATAACTTTTTTTTAACCAGTAATTTTTCGCTGTTATTGTGTTGAAAGTGCATTTAATTCCGCATGTAATGAGCTTTTTAAATTGGAATTGATTGAAATTTGACTGAGTTATCGAATTTTAAACTGATTTAGCAGTTGAATTCACAACCACATTTGGATTATTAGTTTGGTTGGATGTATGCTGCGTGAATACTCCCAAATAAGTTATTTTATTTATAAAAATTTTTGTTTCTAAAAAATAAAATTTTAATTGTAAATGATTTCTAGAAAAATTTAAACTTATTTGGGTCTTATTTCAAAAGAATTAATAAAAGGTTATTAAGATTTCCAAAAACATGTCAAAGAAGAGTCTAGAAGATTTTTGTATGCTTTTATTAATTTTTCATAATTTAAAAGAATTTTAAGAAAACATTGCATTATCTCAAAAGTTTTAAAAAGATTCGAAAATCATTTAAAACAAAATCTAGATTTTTGAAGATTTCGAAAAAAAGAAGCTTTTCAGGAATTTTGAAAGTTGTTTCAAGAGAATAACAAATTTTCTTCAGATTCCTGTGGAAACATTTTATGATTCATTTTTCATTTAAAAAATAAATTTTAAGAGAAAATTTAAAAAGATTTTAAATGATGCCCTAAAATTTTGGAACAGAATGTAGAAGCTTTTGAAGCAAAATCTTCCAATTTTGGCAGAATTAAAAAATTTTATAAAAAATTCGAATGAGTTTAGGAGATATTTGGAAACTTCTAAAAGATGGATTCAGAATTGAAATTCTGAAAATTTTTTATTTTTAAAAATTAATTTCAAAAGAATATTTAACAAGAATTTAAAGAAGTTTGAAATACATTAAACATATTTTAAGACTTTAGAAGATTTCCGATAATTTGTCAAATATCCTTAAATTTCTTCCAAACTTCTACAAGTCATAAATATCTTGGTTAAAATTTAACTGCTTTGTTGAATTCGCTCTTTTCCATATAAAGAATAATATTTTTATTTCAAAATTATTTTCTTTGGTTGTAAATTTAATTACTTGATTCAAAACTCACTTTTTTGTTTAAAGATCTCGTTAAAGATTCATAATTTTAGTTACAAATTCATCTCTTTGGTTCACTGTGTATTATTTTCGTTGCAAATTCATATTTTTTTGTAGAAAATTAATCTTCTTCGTTTTTGCTAAGAAATTCATCTATTTTGTTGAAAATTTAACTATGTGGTTTTAAATAAACTGTTTCGTTAAAAAACTATATTTTTGGGTTAAAAAATTAAACAGTTTTATAGAAAATTCGTATCTTTTAGAAAAAATTTAATCTTTATTCGTTAAAAAAACAACTGGTTGATTTTTTAATATTTTGAGGAAAAAGAAGCTTTATACAAATTTTGAAAGCTGTTTCAAGAGAATACATTTTTTTGTTAAGATCCTGGGAAAATTTCCAATGATTTTTTCTTTTGAAAATTAATTGTTGAAAATTCAACTATTTTGTTTAAATTAAACTTTTTTGTTGAAAAATCATATTTTCGGATAAACAAATTGAACTGCGTTGTAAAAAATTTGTATCTTCAGGAAAATATTTCTTTTTTTTTTTTTGTTAACAATACAACTGGTTGAAAGATAATCTTTCCTGTTAGAGGATTCAACTATTTTGTTGTAAAAATTTCTTTTTCGGATGAATTGAACTGGTTTTTTATTTAAAAATAATATCTTTTTTGTTTAAAATATGAATTATGTATTGCATTTTTCATTAAGCAATAAAACTTCTTGATTAATATTTAACAGTTTTGGTTGAAAATTTACCAATTTCATTAAAAAATCTTCCTTTTTTGGTTGAAATTCAACTGTTCTGTTGGCAATTCTCTTTGGTTTGAAAATTCATATATTTTTTTTAATTAAGCTTTTTGATTGTAAATTAACTTTATTCATAAAAATTCATATTTTCTGGTTGGAAATTCAACTGTTTCATAAAAGATCCATCTTTTTTGCTTAAAAATTCGACATTTTAGATGAAATTTTATTTCTTCATTATTAGGAAAAAATGTTCTCATTGAAAATGCAACTCTTTTGTTGAAATTTCATCTCTTTTGGTTAATAAAGCATTTTTCGGGTTAGAAAAAAATTATCTATTTTGTTAAACATTCATTCTTTTTTTGTCGAAGATTCTTTTTTGGATTAAAAATTCAACTATTTTTATTTAAAAATTCAACTTTTTGGTTGAAAATTACCTTTGATGACAAAAATGTATATTTTCTACTTGAAAATTCAATTGTTTTGTAAAAACATCTTTTTGGCTTTAAAATTCAACATTTTGGATAAAATTTTGTTTCTTAATTGAGTGAAAAAATGTTCCTCGTTGAAAATTCAACTCTTTTCTTGAAATTTAATCTTTCTTGATTAATTATGCAAACTATTTTTCTGTTTAAATAACAAATACTACATGTTTTCTTGAAAAGTAATCTTTGTCGGTTGAAAATTTAACTACTTAATTCAAAGTGGAACTACTTTGTTGATAATTCATTTTTCGTTTTGAAAATTCAACTTTTTGGCTTCAAGATACATTTTTGATAAAATTGTGTTTCCTCATTGAACGAAAAATCTTTTCTTGTTAAAAATATAACGTTTTTGTTGAAATTATTTTGTTGTTAAAAATGCGACATTTAGGATGAAAATTAATATTTTTTAGTTGAAGATTCAACTATTTTGTTGAAAAGTCATTAAGCCATTTCCCTTTCAGGGTAGGCGTGACACTATCCGATTCGGGTAGTGTTTCTAGGTGGATAGTTTCTTGTAGTAAATAACTACAAGTGTGGTTGAAAATTCAACTACTTAATTCAAAGTGGAACTGCTTTGTTGATAATTCATTTTTGGTTTTGAAAATTCAACTTTTTGGCTTAAAGATAAAATTGTGTTTCCTCATTGAACGAAAAATCTTTTCCTGCTAAAAATGTAACGCTTTTGCTGAAATTATTTTGTTGTTAAAAATGCGACATTTTGGTTGAAAAATGAACTTCTTGAATAAAAATTTATCTGTTTTGTTCAAAATCCAACAATTTATTTAAAATTTATCCTCTGACCTTGCAAAATCTTTCTAGTTTAAAACTTCAAATATTATTGTGAAAAATTCAACTTTTTGGTTAATAATTAACTTTTTTCATAAAACCTTATATTTTCGGGTTGAAAATTCAACTGGTTTGTTTCTTTATTGAGTGAAAAATCTCCCTTCGTTGAAAATTCAACTATATAGTTGAAAATCCTTGCATATTGTTGAAAAATGTATTTTTTAGTCAAAAATTTATCTTTTCGGTTGATAATTAATCTATTTTGTTAAGAATGTAACTCATTAGGGATACCATTTGTTTAAAAATTCGTTTTTCTTGGTTGAAAATTAATTTTTCTCACTAAAAATTTAACTATTCCATTTTTGGATCAACTGTTTTTGAGTTGAAATTGAATTCTTTTTTGGCTGAAATGTCATCTATGTACTACATTTTTCTTTGAGAATTCATCTTTTTGGTTAAAAATTAAACTATTTGGATGAAAAATTAACGTAATGTATAGAATTCCTGAAAATAAAAACAAGAATCCAACGACCAAATTTGGATAACCACCATGAAATGTTTCTATTGTAATTTGAAAAAAAAAAAATCTTTTTTCCTGCTCTAATTTTTCTTACCTTAGTAAGGGTGCTGTATGAGCGCCGAAACGTTGGTAAATATTATGAATGTTTTGGTGTTGTGATTTGATAATAATAAAAATAAAAAAGACGAAAGAAATAAAAAAAGAGAAGGAAGGGGATTTGGTTGGTTGCTTTCTCATTTTTCTTTCCTCTTCTTTATTTTTTGTCCAAGGAAAAAAGAATTTTTTTTTTAGGAAATTTTTTCTTTCTTTCAAATTACAATAGGAGCATTTTATGGTGGTTGCACGAATTTGGTCTTTGGATTCTTGTTTTTAATTTCAGGAATTCTATACATTAACTTGATTATTGGACGTTAAATAGGATTTGGAATTTGATTTTAATCTAATTTAAAATTCTTAAATTGATAAATTAACTTTTTTGTTGAAATTCGAATTTGACTTACCTGGAAAATCTTCCAAAATCTTTGTACATTTTCTTGAGCATCTTAGGAAAATTATATTATTATTACCTCAAAAACAAATGAACAACTGAGACTGCAAAATTAATAGTTATTTGAAATTGTTATTATAGACAGACGATGCTAGTAACAAAACAAAAAAGAAAAATGCAAATTACGCAGTGAAAAGTGGTAATTGTGAGTGTTGTTAAAACACAATTATTTTAAATAACTAGAAAATCGAGCAGTGAAGTCCCCATTTGTCATCATTTTCAGGAATTCGCATGCTTTCATTCCCGATATGTGATTTCAGAGTGGATATAAATGGTTATTTACTTGATTGCTCGCGGGGTGGGTAACAAGCGTGACAAACAAATGCACATCAGAGATGCTCACTGCGCGCGCTAATTGATTGATTACTCAGACAAATAATACGTTAATTTACATACCGGTGGTTATCGAAGCAAATAAATCTTTTTTTTTTCATTTTCGAATCAACTGCTCTTCTGTAACGATGGCTAAAAAGGGCCAATAAAAACCGGAGTTTGCAGGAAATTTGTAATTTGAAGCAGATAGCAAATCACTTTTAGTTGCAACTTGGAACTAATTACTATTTGGGTAATTAATATTTTCTAAATCAATTAACTAATTAGGAAGATATGTTGGGTTTGTTGATTTAATACCTACATTTCGATAATGGACCAAGCAAATCGACGCGATTAGAACTGGTAATAGCACTGAACAATTTCTTTTTGGCATTACGAACAATTTACAAAAAAATTAAATTTCTCACCACTAGGCAAGTCGATTGAAAATTTTCAAATTTTTAATTTTTTCTGTATTGAGACAAACTTAGAAAATTCAGGTGAAGTTTATGGAAGTAAATAACGTTAGAGGGAAAGAGGTAAAAAAAATGTCGTCGAAATATAATATTATTTTAATATTATATTTAATATTATATTATTAAATATATGTTTCAAAAATATTTTTTTATTTCTTTTTTTTAAGGATCCTGAAACATCAGCCATTATTACATGAGAACCGTACAAATCCGCTTATACAGAAGAGCCGTAAAAAAAATTTTTTTGCCACTTTAGGTACAAATTTAACAAATTAACTAAAGTTCATATTTCGTCATTTCTTTTGAAATATTATATTTTGAATGAAAAAAAAAATCTTTCTTTTTTCCGTCTAGGGTTGTTCACTTCCACAAACTACACCGAAAATTTTTTTTTTTGTATTTTTTACGGATCCTGTGTAAAAGGATTTTTACAGATCTTCTGCACAAATGGCTTATATTTAAGGATCCGTAAAAATAAAAAAAAATATTGTATTGAAACCTTAAAATATATACGTGTTTTCTTGGTTTATTAAAAAGAGCACCAAAAAATAAAAAGGTGAAAAACTTTTTCTTGGAACTTTAGGTACAAATGAAAAAATGGCATTTTTCGTCATTTTTTTAAATATTATATTTTGACGAAAAATGTTGTTCCTTACTTTTATTCCGTTTTGATATAGTAATATTTTATGAACGTAGGGACAGAACATACATTGAGAGTTCATCTTTTTTGCTTCAAAATTCTATTATTTGGTTAAAAATTCAACAATTTTAAAAAAGGTCTCTCTTTTTTATTGGAACTTCAACAGTTTTATTGAAAACTCATATTTTGGGGTTGTAAATTTAACTATTTTGGTAGACAATTAATATTTTTTAATTCAAAATTTAACTTTTTTGGTAAACCAGTTGGTTGAAAATGAACTGTTTTATTGAAAATTTATATTTTAGAATTAAAAAGTTTAACTGTTTTGTAGAAACTTAAAAATTAAACATTTTGAATGAATTTCTTTTTTTTTTTCATTCACTCGAAAATCTGTCTCGTTTGAAAATTGAAATATTTTATTGAAAATTTGGCTTTTTTGCTTGAATTAAACTGTTTTGGAACTACTTTCTCAAAAATTATTTTTTTTTAGTAGACAAGTAGACAATTCATAATTTCAGTTGAAAATTCATCTGTTTGGTTGAATATTCAGGCATTTTCTTGAAAATCATTATTTTTTTGTTAAGAACTAATTTTTTTAACTGAATCTTAAACTGTTCCATTTTAGTTAAAAAGTCATCCTTTCGCGTTAAACATTCAACTGTTTTTTTTCGCTTATCATCTTCGATAAAAAAATTCAACATTTTCGATAAAATTGTCTGTCTTTATTAAGTGAAAAATTCGTCCTCATTGAAAAAATAAACTCTTTTCTTGAAATGTTATCTTTTTCTTCAATAATGGAACTGTATGGTTGAAAATTAATCTACCTGTATTTTGTTAAAATTTCATCTTTTTTTATTGAAAATTCTTTCAAGGTAGAAAATTGAACTATTTTGGTGAAAAAAATTCAACTTCTTGGTTAAAAATTCACTTTGATGACCAAAATTCATATTTTCTGGTTGAAAATTCAACTGTTTCGTAGAAAATTCATCCTTCTGGCTCAACACTTCAACATTTTAGATAATATTTTGTTTCTTTATTAAGTGAAAAATCTTTCTTCGTAGAAAATTTGACTCTTTTGTTCAAATTTCATCCTTTATGGTTCATAATGCAAAATCTTTGTTGGCTTATTAATTTATTTTTTCATTTTATATTTGCACCCGACCGGCAATCGGAAGTTCTGTGGTTCGATTCCCAGCTGAACGAAAGAACAAAATCTTTTTCAGGAAAAAAATTAATTAAAATAATTTTTAATTCATAGCTATATCTAGTCTGAAAAGACGTTAAAAATTTCTGTTATTCTCTAATGATAGAAAAGATTCTTTCAAAAATCTGAATTTGTATCATCTAGCATAATAATGCGTGTATTTCTGAAAAAGCTTTCTTCTCTCGATTTCTCTAGTAGCTTAATGGGAAAGCACCTGACCGGAAACCAGAAGTTCTGTGGTTAGTTCGACTCCTAGCAGAGCGAAAGGAGAAGACCTTTTTGAGAAAAAAATTTATTAAAATAATTGTTAATCAATAGCTTCATCTAGTCTGAAAAGACGTTAAAAATTTCTGTCATTCTCTAATGATAATACAGATTCCTTGAAAAATTTTATTTGTACCATCTAGCATAATAATGCGTCTATTTCTGAAAAAGCTTTCTGCTCTCGATCTCTTTAGTAGCTTAATAGGAAAGCACCTGACCGGAAATCAGAAGTTCTGTGGTTCTTATTGGTTCAAAATTCATATTTTTGGTTGAAAATTGAATTATTTGATTGGACTTTATTTTTTTGAAAACTATTCTGTATGAACACGCTGATTTGGTTAATTTTTTAACAACATTAAAAAAACTTCTACCGCAATAAATGACGCATTTCTTCAAGAGAAAATTCACCTTTGGTCTATCAGATCGAATCACGCAATTTGGGGATGACCCCTAATCTACATTCTAGTGTATTTTCCAATCATTCTTGAATTTGATTTTGTATGTGACCAGAAAAAAGAATTTTTTAAGATTTCTGGGTACTGTGTAAATATTCTAATAAATATGTGTAAATATTTTCGGTCTTAAAATCTTAAATATCACATTTTTCTCGAGTTTTTTAGTATTTTAAAAAGTCCCTTTTGCACCTGCGAAACTCGACTCAGTTATTGTTAGAATAACCTCTTGCGACCTCATCATCCTACTCTCCGCCCCTATTCTGGTCGTTTCGCTTGTTTCCACTCGTTTCCACCCGTTCTCACCCTCCTGGGAGGCAGCCTAGCCTCCCTTTCGCCCTACAAAAGAATGAAATTACCTTCGTTACTCGAAAGGCAGTTCTCCTCAATTCTCTTTCCCCTTTTTCATCTCTCTTATAAATATATATATATATATATTTTTTTTTTAAATACCATGTACATTGTACAGTATGGTGGTCCATAGGGTGGTTCTTATTTATACTTGGTGGATTTTTTTTTTCTCGAATTTTTCTGCTTTCACCCCCCCCCCTTCCCCCACTTTTGTTCAAATGCCAAAAAAAAAATCTCCGAATTTGAGCAAAATCGATGTATATTTAGGGGTGGCGCAAAGATGTCCCAGAAGTTGGCACTGCCATTTTGATTTTTCGAGAAAAAATAGTTATGCTAAATTGTGCTAGGTTTGTGCTGAATTGTGCTGCAATTTTTTTTCGAAAAATTCAAAATTCGAGTCAGAAATAAAAAAAAACTTTTTTGGGGCCAGCACCGCCATTTTGTTTTTTCGAACAAAAAATTGCGTGCTGAATTGTGCTAGACTGGTGCTCTATCGTGCCGTAAAAATTTTTTGAAAAAAATTTAAATTGAAGCCAAAAATTCAAAAAAACTTTTCCGGGCCAGCACCGCCATTTTGTTTTTTCGAAAAAACAAAAGTTGTGCTGAATTGTGCTAGGTTTGTGCTCAATCGTGCCGTAAATAATTTTTCAAAAAAATCAAAATTGGAGCCAAAATTCAAAAAAAAACTTTTCCGGGCCAGCACCGCCATTTTGTTTTTTCGAAAAAACAAAAGTTGTGCTGAATTGTGCTAGGTTTGTGCTCAATCGTGCCGTAAACAATTTTTCAAAAAAATCAAAATTGGAGCCAAAAATTAAAAAAAAAACTTTTCCGGGCCAGCACCGCCATTTTGTTTTTTCGAGAAAAAAAAAGTTGTGCTGAATTGTGCTAGGTTTGTGCTCAATTTTGCCGTAAAATATTTTTCAAAAAAGTCAAAATTTGAACCGAAATTCACAAAAAACATTTTTTGAGACATTGCGTGCAAAGCAATTATTGTCCTATACACTTTTTACTTAGGTTTTTGAATCCAAATTTTTTCAAAATGCGAATTTCTAAAATGTGGAAGTAATGCTGGGTTGTGCTAGGCGTGCAAAACAATTATTGCCCTATAGACTTTTCACTTAGGACAATATTTTTTGGTGAAAATCTAGTTTATTTTTCTCAAAATGATTTTTAAAATCCAATATTTTTCAAAATGTGAATGACGAAAATCTTAACGTTGTGCTGGGTTGTGCTAAGCGTGCAAAACAATTCTTCTTCTATACACTTTTAACTCAGGTCCATATGTTTTCATGAAAATCTAGTTTATTTTTCTCAAAATGATTTTCAAAATCCAAAATTTTTCAAAATGCGAATTTCCAAAAATCAAAACGTTGTGCTGGGTTGTGCTAGGCGTGCAAAACAATTATTGTCCTATAGACTTTTCAATTAGGACAATATTTTTTGGTGAAAATCTAGTTTATTTTTCTCAAAATGATTTTTAAAATCCAATATTTTTCAAAATGCGAATGACGAAAATCTAAACGTTGTGCTGGGTTGTGCTAGGCGTGCAAAACAATTCTTCTTCTATACACTTTTAACTCAGGTCCATATTTTTTCATGAAGATCTAGTTTATTTTTCTCAAAATGATTTTCAAAATCCAAAATTTTTCAAAATACGAATTTCAAAAATCTAAACGTTGTGCTGGGTTGTGCTAGGCGTGCAAAACAATTATTGTCCTATAGACTTTTCACTTAGGACAATATTTTTTGGTGAAAATCTAGTATATTTTTCTCAAAAAGATTTTTAAAATCCAATATGGACCTGAGTTAAAAGTGTATAGAAGAAGAATTGTTTTGCACGCCTAGCACAACCCAGCACAACTTTTAGACTTTTGAAATTGGCATTTTGAAAAATTTTGGATTTCAAAAATCATTTTGGGAAAAACAAATTAGATTTTCACAAAAAAATATTGTCTTAAGTGAAAAGTCTATAGGACATTAATTGTTTTGCACGCCTAGCACAACCCAGCACAAAGTTTAGATTTTTGAAATTCGCATTTTGAAAAATTTTAGATTTCAAAAATCATTTTGAGAAAAATAAACTAGATTTTTACCAAAAAATATTATCCTAAGTGAAAAGTCTATAGAACATTAATTGTTTTGCATGCCTAGCACAACCCAGCACAACTTTTAGATTTTTCAAATTCGCATTTTGAAAAATTTTGATTTCAAAAATCATTTTGAGAAAAATAAACTAGATTTTCACCAAAAAATATTGCCCTAAGTGAAAATTCTATAGGACATTAATTGTTTTTCACGCCTAGCAGAACCCAGCACAACTTCCAGATTTTAGAAATTCGCATTTTGAAAAAATTTGGATTCAAAAACTTAAGTAAAAAGTGTATAGGACAATAATTGCTTTGCACGCAATGTCTCAAAAAATGTTTTTTGTGAATTTCGGTTCAAATTTTGACTTTTTTGAAAAATCTTTTACGGCACAATTGAGCATAAACCTAGCACAAGTCAGCACAACTTTTTTTTTCTCGAAAAAACAAAATGGCGGTGCTGGCCCGGAAAAGTTTTTTTTAAATTTTGGCTCCAATTTTGATTTTTTTGAAAAATTGTTCACGGCACGATTGAGCACAAACCTAGCACAATTTAGCACAACTTTTGTTTTTTCGAAAAATCAAAATGGCGGTGCTGGCCCGGAAAAGTTTTTTTGAATTTTTGGCTTCAATTTAAATTTTCTTCAAAAAATTTTTGCGGCACGATAGAGAACGAGTCTAGCACAATTCAGCACAAAATATGGCGGTGCTGGTCCCAAAAAAGTTTTTTTTTTATTTCTGACTCGAATTTTGAATTTTTCGAAAAAAAAAATTGCAGCACAATTCAGCACAAACCTAGCACAATTCAGCACAACTTTTTTTTTCTCGAAAAAACCAAATGGCGGAGCCAACTTCTGGGACATGGCGCAAAGACCACGAAGTTTCCCATTGATTTAACATGGGAAAAAGTCAGCTTTTTGAATATCTAATATTTAAACGCGATAATATGTTACAAATAATTCCGTGTTTCAGTATATTGTTTAGAATTCGTCAGAGAATATGAATCAATCATAAATTTTGAGTTTGAATAATTTTAAGCCACTCTTACGGGTCCCCAAAAAACCCCATAAGTGACAAATTTGAATTTTACGTAATACTGCGGTTTATTGACGCTTTTTAAATGTTTAAAAAACATCAATAATCATTAATCGGTAATTTAAAAATAACCAGTCATTTTTTAACTAATATTCAACTGTTTAAACAACTTTAATTGGTTTGAATTTTTTTTTCATTTAACTCACGAAATGAACGTATTTTCTAGACTTTATAAGTTATTTAATCAATCATCACAATAAAATAATTTGTTCAAATAATTTTATAATTATTTAAATAATACGTATTTTTTCAAATATATATTTTACCTAAAAAAACAGGATTGGGACGCTTTTTAAATGTTTAAAAAACATCAATAATCATTAATCGGTAATTCAAGAATAACCAGTCATTTATTAACTAATATTCAATTGTTTAAACAATTTCATTTTGTTTAAATATTTGTTTTTTTTAGTTAACTCGCGAAATGAACATATTTTCTAGACTTTATGGGTTATTCAATCAATGATAACAATACAATAATTTGTTTAAATGATTGTACAAATATTTAAATAATACGTATTCGTTCAAGTATATATTTTACCTAAAAAAAAAACAGTAGAAATACTTTATCTCACTAAATTTTCGACAAATTTTAATATTTTTCAGTACTTATTTATTTATTATGAATACTCGTAGATGTTTAAACAAAGTTCATTTGTTTGAACAATTTTTTTGTTTACACATTTCATTTTTGCTATTTTTCGAAAGGTTGAAATATTTTTATGTTCTACTTTGCTTTTTAAGAACACTCTCAAATGTTTAAACAAATTAAAATCATTTAAAAATTTTAAATTTGTTTAAACATCTACGAGTATTCATAATAAACAAATTGGCACTCAAAAATATTAAAATTTGTCGAAAATTTGGTGAGATAAAATTTTTCTCCTGTTTTTTTTTAGGTAAAATATATACTTGCAAAATACGTATTATTTAAATAATTATAAAATTATTTAAACAGATTATTTTATTGGCATGATTGTTTAATTAACTCATAATGTCTAGAAAATACCTTCATTTCGCGAGTTAACTGAAAAAACAGATATTTAAACAAATAAAAATTATGTAAACAATTGAATATTAGTTGAAAAATGACTGGTTATCCCTAAATTACCGATTGATGTTTATTTATTCTTGAAAAACTTTTAAAAAGCGTCAAGAAACCGCAATATTACACTTATGGGGTTTTCTTTGGGGACCCATAAGAGTGGCTTAAAATTATTCAACCTCAAAATTTATGATTGATTCTTATTCTCTGGCGAATTCTGAACAATATACTGAAACGCGGAATTATTTGTAACATATTATCGCGTTTAAATATTAGATTTATAAAAAGCTGACTTTTTCCCATATTAAATCAATGGGAAACTTGATGTTCTTTGCCCCACCCCTAATTTTTTTTCGAATTTTCATGCATACTGCCCAGAAATTTGTTCGAATTCATATAAAAATGAATTCATTTTTTTTCTCGAGAAAAATGATATTCAGAAGTGGCGCAAGCCCCATGAAGTTTGACACGTCTTTCCCATGAGAAAAAAAGATTTTTTGTAAATTTTATTCAGAATCGTCAATTTGAATCGAGTTGAAACTCAACATTTCTCTTCACAAATAACCATAGAATATGACAAAAATATTATTTTTCAAATATCACCCCCATAAGTCTGTTTTATAGGCTCAAAAAAAAAACACGTAAGTGAAAAAATGGGTTCTGCGAGTTTTTGGCGCTAATTATGATCTTTTTGTAGCTTTTTGATGCAAATTTTTTCTAATATATACAAAACTACTTTTTAGTGATAATGAGATGTTGACATAAACTTGTTAAAGAATTTATTATTGTTTTTAGCAATTTTCTCATAGAATAGATAGAAAGTCGCGGTTTTTTAAAAACAAAATTCACTTTTCATCCAATTTTCAATTCGAGTGAGGTAGTTCATTAATAGTTCATTGATGTGAATAACTGATATTTGCACCAAAAAATATTTGAATCTTAAATCAAAAACAGTTTAATTCATACATGAAAGACGGATTTTCAACAAAAGAATTGAATTTTCAACCAAGAATGATTTTTTTAAGTAATTCAGAAAAACAAATTTATCCAAAATGTTGAATTTTCAAGCCATAAAGATGATTTGTCTGTAAAACAGTTTAGTTTTTCAGCCTAAATATATATATTCCAATCGAAAAAGATTTTAGTTTTAAATAATCAATCTTCTTCTAAAAGAGATGATCCTTCAACAAAATAAATCAATTCTCAATCAAACAGTTGAATCCTCGACCAAAAAAGATCAACCTTCAACTAAACAGTTGAATTTCGAACCGAAAAAAAATAAATCCTCAACCAAAAATGGAATAGTTAAATAATCAGTTGTAAATTTGTTTTTTAACCAAACTGATGAGTTTTTAATTAAAATTATGAATCTTTAACTGGATTAAATAAATTTTTAACCAAAAATACGAGTTTTTAAGTAAAATTATGAGTCTTTAACTGTAATAGTAAAATGTTCAATTGAAAAGTTTAATGTCTCCCATAAAAGACGAATTTTTAACAAAATATATGAATTTTCAACTAAAAAAGATCAATTTTCAACCAAAACTGGAATAGTTAAATCTTCAGTTGGAAAAAATTAATTTTCAGAGAAACTAATGAATTTTCTACTAAACCAATAAATCTTCAACTGGAATAGATGAATTTCAAATTAGGAAGACGAATTTTCAACAAAAAT
>CAKNYM010052596.1:532552-543755 GCA_932195095.1 Andricus curvator
ACCAACTGTACAAAATTGAATCGATATACAAAAACATGCATCATCTACTAATTAAATTCTTGCCTGGTCAACATCTATTAATATCAGTTAATCAGACAAAACGGTTAAAAGAAGATACAACAATGGAACAAACCAACTATAGAAAATGGGACCAGTATACCAACAAAACTCAGCATCTTCTAATTAAACTCTCACCTGCATGGTCAACATCAATTATCATCAGCTAATCAAACAACATAGTTGGAAGAAGCTACAACAATGGAACAAACCAACTATACAGAATGGGACCAATAAACCAACAAAATGAAACATATAATTAAATTCTTACTTCGTCAACATCACTTAACATCAGCTAATCATACAACACAGTTGAAAGAAGCTACAACAATGGAACAAACCAGCTAAACA
Source organism: Andricus curvator (assembly GCA_932195095.1). NCBI lineage: Eukaryota > Metazoa > Arthropoda > Insecta > Hymenoptera > Cynipidae > Andricus > Andricus curvator. The sequence goes on from CAKNYM010052596.1 coordinate 532,961, forward strand.
GAATTAGACCAATATACTAACAAAATTCAACATCTAATTAAATTCTTACCTGGTAAACATCAATTAACATCAGCTAATCATACAATACGGTTGGAAGAAGCTACAATAACGGAACAAACCAACTATACAGAATTGAACCGATATATGAAAAAAATGCAACATCTTCTCATTAAATTCTTACCTGGTCAACATAAATAAATCAGCAAATCATACAACACGGTTAGAAGAAGCTACAATAACGGAACAAACCAACTATACAGAATTGAACCAAAATACTAGCAAAATTCAACATTCAATTAAATCTTACCTGGTCAACATCAATTCACATCAGCTCATCATACAACATAGTTGAAAGAAGCTACAACAATGGAACAAATCAACTATACAGAATTAGACCAATATACTAACAAAATTCAACATCTTATTAAATTTTTACCTGGTAAACATCAATTAACATCAGCTAATCATACAACACGGTTGGAAGAAGCTACAATAACGGAACAAACCAACTTTAGAGAATTAAATTGAAATACCAGAAAAATGCAATATCTTCTAATTAAATCCTTACCTGGTCAACATCAATTAGCATTAGCTAATCATACAACACGGTTAGAAGAAGATACAAGAATGGAACAAATCATCTATACAGAATTGGACCAATATACTAACAAAATTCAACATCTTCTAATTAAATTCTTACCTGGTTAACATCAGTTAGTTAAATATCCTAACCTGAAATATCTAGATGTTAAGGGTAAACATCCATTTTTCTTCGTGTAAACACCTATCTTTATAAAGTTCCAGTTCCAGAATCACTTAATAAATATATATTTCCAAATTCGATCGTCACTCCATCTGTTGGTACATATAATATAGGACTTTTGAATAATGATATAGAGATGACTAGTGATAAAAGTGACAAAATAAAAAGCAGGCGATTACGTATCAATCCGGTGCTTCGAAGAATATATGTGCACCTGGAATAAAAGGATTTCCTTACGTAAGGACGATCATTAAGTTGTGTCGGGGAGATGAATGGAGTTCACTGATACACCATCGGATGTATTTAAAGGGCCCTGGTTCTATTGTTCGCCAAGAGACCCTGTCAAAACTGCTAGAGTACATTTGCTACGCGATGATACACTCTACAGAGCACGATTGTTCAAAAGGGGATGAAAGTGCCTATATAGCTATAATCCATATTGCAATAGTGGGTTCTGAGTTCAAGTTATTACTTGCTCATACTTAGGGTCCATAGAAGTCATAACACATCAACAGGCTTTTCAACTTTGATTGAAAATTTCACTATTTTGTTGAAAATTTGTCGTTGTTTTCTTGCTTGGTGTATCATATATTAAATTTTTTGTTGAGGATTCATCTTTTTGTTGAAAATTCAACTGTTTTTGGTTAAAGTTTAATCTTTTTGTTTGAAAATTCGAATATTTGGTTAAATTTGTTATCTTTGTAGGTAAAAAAATTCAGTATTTGGTTAAAAATTCAAATATTTTGTTAAAAAGTCATCTTTTTTGGTCGAAAATTCAATTGTTTTGTTGAACATTAATCTATTTGGTGAGAATATTCGTCCTTTTGGACTGAAAATTCAGTTTTTGGAAATTCGACTATTTGGTTGAAGATTCCTCGTTTTAAATTGAAAATTGAACAGCTTTGTTAAAAATTCAACTATTTTGTTGAAAAGTCAAATATTTGGTTGAAAATGAAAATGTTGAAAATTCGTCCTTTGAATTGAAAATTCATCTTTTATGGTAGAAAAATAATGTTTTTCGGTTAAAATAATTAAATAAATTTGAAGTTTCTAAGTTTTAGTGTGAAATCGCAAAATAAAATAATTTTAAACAAAACAAAAAAACAAATTTTCAACGAATTAGTTCAACTTTCAACCAACGAGATGCATTTTTTTTCTAAAATGATAAAACTTCAACGAAAGTTTGTTTTTATAACAAAGTATAAGTTCAACCTTCATCCAAATAAATAAATTTCGAACCAAAAAAGATTTTAATTTTAAATGAAAAATAGTTGATGTCGACCAAAACAGACAAATTTTCAAGCAAATAGATTAATTTTCTACAAAAAAAAAGCCAAATGTTCAACAAAATTCATGAATTTTCAAAAAAATAGTGGAATGTTCGATCAAATAGTTGAATTTTCAACAACAACAAATATAAATTTTCTATCACAAATAAACAAGTTAAATTTTTAGTAAAAAAATTAATTTAAGAAGAAAACGAATTTTCAATGAAATGGTCCGATTTTCAACTAAAGTAATAAATTTTCCACTAAAATAATGAATCTTCAACCAAAAAAATAATTTTTTCAAAAAGTAGTTCAACTTTTAACCAAAGAAGACAAATTTTCAATCAAAAAGATGATTTTTTTACAAAACAGTTGAATTTTCAAATCAAAAACATTAATTTTCTATCAAAAAGACGAATTATCAACAAAATACTTTAATTTTTAACAATAGAGGTGAATTTTTGACTGGAATGATGAATGTCTAACCAGAAGAAAGGAATTTCTAACTACGTAATTGAAATTTCAACCCAGAATTTGAATTTTACAACCCAAAATACGAATTTTCAATAAATAAAGATTATTCAGTCCAGAAAGAAATGTATTTAAATTGTTGATTTTTTAAGCCAAAAGACGAATAAAAGCGTTGAATTTTCAACTAAAATTATATTTCTCCAATTAAAAAAAAAAATTTTAAGTTGTTCAGCTTACAAACAAGTAGTTCAATTTTCAACTAAAAAGATACAATAACAAAAAAAAGTACAATTTTTAGTTAAAACGATTAATTTTCAACAACAAAATTTAGATTAAAAATTGATTTTCAACAATAATGATGAATTTTCAAGCAAGAAGATTAATTTTCAACCAAATAGATGAATTTTCAACAACAACAACATTTAGAATAAAAAGTGAAATAGTTAAATTTTCAGTTAGAAAAGTTATTTTTAACTTTAAAAAAACGAATTTTCAACAAAGTAGTTCAATTTAACCCCAAAACAGTTCAATTTTTAACCGAAAAGATGAATAAAATTATCGAACAAGAAAATTGATTTTCAACCAAAGAATTGAAATTTCAAAAATATACATGGATTTTCAAATAAGAAACACAAATTTTCACCAAAACGAAATAGTTAAATTTTTAGTTAAAAAATTCATTTTTTGCCAAAAATGGAACAAAGTTTCGATACGATAGTTAAATTTTCACCCAAACCAATTTCAACTAAAATCAAGAATCTTCAACTTGAAAAATTAATTTTCAACAAAGGAGTTCAAATTCTAACCAGGTAGTTAAATTTTCAACCAAAAAAGATATATATCAACTTAAAATGGAATAGTTAGATTTTCATATGAAAAAATTAACTTTTAACACCAAAAAAAAAAAAATCTCAGCAAAATATTTGAATTTTTCACCAGAGAAATTAATTTTCTGTCAAAACGGTTGCATTATCAATTCAAAAAGACGAATTTTTAACAAAACATTTTTAACAAGAAAAAAAAGGATTCTTGAACAAAATTGTTTAATTTCCTACAAAATGGATTAATTATTCATCAAATAATTAAATTTTCAACCAAAACCATAAATTTTCAATGAAGAAGATAAACTTTCTATCGAAAATAACGAATTTTCAACTAAAAAAGATCCATTTTTATCACAAAAATAAAACAGTTAAATTTTCGGTTAAGAAAATTAATTTTCAACAACAACAAAAACCAAATTCTTAACACAATAGTTGGAAATTATTTGGATTACTTATGTTAAAAAGTCCGAATTAACTGGATTACAAGTGGATTACAACTGGATTGCAGGGAGATTACAAGTAGGTATCTTGAATTACCTGAATTATTCCGAATCATATGGATTAGAAGTAGATTACTCTGGATTACAAGTGGATTACTTTATATTAGAAATGGATTACTCTAAATTTTGAGTGGATTATTTCGGATTAGAAGTGGATTACTCGCGAATACTGGTATTACGCCGAAATACCGAAATTAATGCGGATGACGAGTGGATTACTCTGGTTTACATTGAATTAATCGGATTATACTAAAATACCGCGGAAAGAATGGTTAGAATATGTGAATGAGACCTTAATCCGAAAAAATATGAGAAGCCATAGAAACAGGAGAGCTTGCACGAAAAAATGCATGGACGTGAAGGAAGCTAGAGAAGTATGCCAGGACAGAAAAGTGTGGCGACAAATAGTTTATAAAAAGAATGTGAGGAGAGTGAATGACGCCTGAAACAAAAGACCTTGGATACTAAAATGGGCCCGAGTGGGGAACTTCACTGGCTGATCGCTAGAGAGATTGATCAGCAACCTGGGTCGGAGCAGTGTGAAAGGGCTTAATGGTATAATAATATAATAAAATAAATATAAATATATAATATATAATATATATATTATATATATAAATATAAATATAAATAAAAATAATATAATAAAACCTGTTCGGATAACTGATCGGTCCAGCTGTTTACCAGAGTTGTTTCTCCCTCGGGGTATCCTGAACCAAATCCCCTGAATCTCTGCTTCAAAGATGCACTTCCCATCTTGATAAATTTCCCTAATTACTTTTCCCAGAATTTTCCAATGTGTGAAAATTCAATCCTTATAACTGCCACCTTAAGTTTGTTCACAGTCCAATAAATGTCAAGAACATAACCACGGAGACATTTATCTTAAAGTGTAGGCGTGGAGGATGGCTCGACTCGGCTCCTTATAATGTTTTCGCCGAAGCCTATTACCGATATAAATTATTGTCGTTGGTACACCAAAAGGATCCGATTGTCGTCGCTTTTTGGGATAAACGGCCTTAAAAAAGTGACAGACATGAAATAGGAGTGTTCTAGGATCTCGTAATCGGACCATCGGACCACTTTGGTATACCAAACAAACCCCTGTAACATGAGCATAAAACGCTGCCGAAGACCACAAGAGCGATAGGATACCCGTAAACATGCTTTTTTTCTTCTTGTTCGTCTATCACGAACTTCCGGCTCCATGTTCCGCCGGGTGTTGCGTCCACCGACCAGGGACGCCTTTGATAAATGCCTTCTTATGGAGCTTGAAAATAACTCGAATTCTGAGACACGCACGAGTTTCCTCCTTCCACGCATCATTAGCCACCCTGAGATCGTAAACAGGGATATGGAAGCAATTAAGGATTTTTTCATTAACAATCTGCAGCTATGACTATTATTGTTTTTTGGGTAATGCAAAAGTGAGCTTTACTTTTTTTATTGAAAAGTTGCATTCAATTCTAGTTGATCAATGTGATCACGAAATTGGACCAGATTTTTTATTTGATCAGCAAATTGTGTTTCAGAGTGATCCAGTTCACAAGATCAACTGCATGTCATGAATTTTCATGAGATTGAGTTCAGCCCAAAAGGATTTGCAATATATCCCTTTCTTTAGAAAAAAACTCGGTTCATTTTCCAATGTTTTGTTCATTTTTATATAAAAATTGTATTTTTAACCTTCAAGATAAATGAAAAATGCCCCATTATTTATGTTCATGTTTAAACTGAGAACAATTCCAGATTATTGTTAAATAACAGTCAAAATGGTATTTTTACAATAACAGAAAAATAACCATTGTTGCATATTTTCATTGCACTATTTACATTTAAATAATAATTTTGAAAACCAAAACTTACCACAACCGCGGTTAATCTTTGCTAGTTCTATTGAAAATTATCATTTTTCAATATGAATACATTTTAAAAAACCAGAAAAATGTGGAATTTATAAGGTATTTGAATAAGTTCTTGCTCAAATCATTCTGTCACTTTTTCATTGGTTCCATGATTTTTGTCCCAATATATCTTGATTTGATAACTTCTTAATTCAAAAATCAACAATTTTTTTGAAATTTTTGTTGTAAATTAACTTTTTTAATTGGAAATTTAACTATTCCATGTTTCATTTAACATTGATATTGAAAATTCAGCTATTTGGTTGAAAATTTCTGTATTTTTTTTAAACATTGTCTCTCCTTGTAGAATATCTTAATCTTCCTGGTGACTAATTCACTTTTTTGTGTGGAAAATTCATTTATTTTGTTAAAAATTGATGTTTTTTGGTAGAAAACTAATCTTTTTGGTTGACAATTAAGTTTTTTTCTGAACATTAGATTGTTTACTAAAAATTTAACTATTCCCTTTTTTTGGTCAAAAATTCATTTGTTTGGTAGAAAATTTAACTATTTTGTTGAAAATTTGTTTTGTTTTTTTTTGTACAAAATCCTTTCTTTCAATTAAAATTCAACTATTGGCTTAAAAATTCATTTTTTTTAAGATTCATTATTTTAGATAAAAAAATAATTTTTTGCTTAAAAAATTATCTATTTTGTTGAAAATTCGGTTTTTTTTTTTTTTTTTTTTTGTGAAACTGAATTTTTCTAATTTCTTCACTCGAAAATTCAGCTATTAAGATGAACATTTCTATAGTTTTTAACAAAATAAATGAATATTCAACCAAACTGGTGAATAAGTCATGAAGAAGATTAATATTCTGGACTAATTAACCTTTTTGGTTGAAAATTCCTTTACAAATTTAAAATTTGTTTCAAAATTCATGTATTTAAAAAAATTAATATTCTTGGTTGAAAATTCATTTTTGTGATTGAAAATTAGTTTTTTTAAATTAAAAATAAATATTTCTACTGAAAATTTAACTATTATATTTTTTGTCGAAAATTTATATTTTTTTTATAGACATTTAATCTTCTTGGTTGAAAATTCATTTATTTTGTTGAAAATGTATCTTTTTTTGTTAGAAAATTCATCTTTTGGGTTGAATATTCATTTTTTTGGTTAAAGATTCATTATTTTAGTTAGAAATAAGTTTCTTTAGTTAAAAATTTAACTATGTTGTTGAAAATTAGTTTTTTTGTTGAAAATAATTTTTTTTACTGAGAATGTGGCTATTCCATTTTTGTTAGAAAATTGATTTTTTAAAGTTGAAAATTCACTTCTCGTCTTCTTTTTGGGTCAAAAATTCAATTATTTTGATGGAAAATGCATATTTTTGGTTTGAAAATCCAACTTTTTGTGAAAAATTAATTTGTATTATTGTGTTGAATTTTTAAAAACTTTTTATTGGGTTAGTTTGAGTTCTTTGTAATTATTAGTTTTTACAACTCTCTGACCGATTTCAAGATGATTTAAATTTTAGATTTAAAAAAAAAATTATAATCTGTTTACTGTTATCATCATTTTCAAAGAAAACTCAAAAAGTTAATTTTGTTTGGGTATTTAAAAATCTTGACATCTGAACGTTGTCGAGATAATTCAAAATTTTGAATTTTTCTATTTTCAAAAATCTGTATACTGGATTACGTCGAGGTTGCCGAGGATAAACCCCCTTAGAAATCCCTGAAATTTTGTCAGTTTTCGCGTATCTCTCGCCGTTTTCAAGATAACTCAAACTTTTTTTTTGTATTTTAAAATTCTTAAAGTTGGATGATTTTGAGTTGGTCGAAAACAAACCCCCTCTGCAAAAACATTAAAATTTTTGTCGAAAGCGATTCCCCTCTTTGAAACCCTGAAAGTGTTGTTAGTTTTCACGTATCTGTGACCCTTTTAGAGATAATTCAATTTTTTTTTTTTTTTTCGAATTTGGAACATTTGTTTACTGGTTTAGGTCGGGGTGGCCGAGGACCATCCCCCTTTAGAAAATCCTGAAAATGTTGTCAGTTTTCGCGTATCTCTCACCGTTTTCGAGATAACTCAAAATTTTGATTTTGTTTTGCATTTTGAAAACACTTTCTTCCTTTCCCCTACGTTTAGAGTGACTAACAATGAATTATAACTAACTCGACTTATTTTTTATCTTACTCCTAATTTTCAACTGTTTTATTAATTCATTGTGATAATTAATCCAGAAATGTTGACTTTTGAAATTTGCGCCTACTTAAATTATCGAGTTCAGTGATGATTCATGATTATTTGTAAACCAAAAAGAAAAAAATCCCATTATTACACCTAGTTTCCCTTCGCTTCTCGTACTTCTCCTCACCTCATTTTCCTGCACTTCTCGTCACCTCATTTCCCATAACTTCCCTACTTTCCCATGCCTCATTTTGTCCCATGCCGCATTATGGTATTGAAAAAAGTTTCATTATAAAAAACCGTGTTTTCAAATATTATGCATTACCATAGCTTCCTTCCTATTCAATAAAATGTTTCAATATTATAAGCCAATCGATTCGTCTCGAATGAACACATCTTTTCTATTCTCGCATCAACTTTAAATCATGAGAAATAAAAAATTTTCACTATAAAAGTCGATTTAAAAAATATATAAATTACCATAACTTCCCTACTCTTTGATAAAATGTATTAATATTGTAGGTCAATCGATTCGTCGCGAACCAAGGAATCTTTTATATTCTTGCATCAACTTTGAATTATGTTGAAGAAAAAAGTATTAATATTTGGGTCAATCGATTCGTCTCGAATCAACACATCTTTTCTGTTGTTGCATCAACTTTGGATTATGTTAATGAAAAAAGTTTTACTGTAAAAACCCGATTTTCAAAATACATAAATTACCATAACTCCCCTACTCTTTAATAAAATGTATTGACATTATAGGTCAATCGATTCTTCTCAAACCAAGAAATCTTTTATATTCTTGCATCAACTTTGAATTATTTAGAAAAAAAATCTTGCAAAAGTCAGGGAATTTTCATGACTTGAAATAACTGTCAAGCAGAATAAAATGAAAAATTTTCATTTTTAATTTGAAATTGTTTTATTCAAAAATGTTCCAAGTTTAAAATTCTGGTCTGTGAATTTTAATGGTAAGGAAAAATAAAAATTGGTCAGGAAAAAACTAGAGAATTTTTTAAAAGTAGTTTTACGGTAACCTTCATATAATGTTCTCCTAAAGATTATCCTTCTTGTTATAAATTTTATTATTTTTTTGAAAATTCAACAATTTTTGTAGAAAATTTACTTTTTGATTAAAATTTATATTTTGGATTTGTAAAGTCAACTGATTTTTTTCCTGGATGAAAATTCAATTATTTGTTTGAAATTTTATCTTTTTATTAAAAAAATGTTTCTACTTCAGTAGAAATTGGATATTTTTGGATAAAAATACAACTGCTTGGTTGAAAATTCAACTATTACGTAGAGAATTTATTTTTTATTTCAAATTCATATTCTGGTGTTGAACAGTCAACTGAAGTCTTTCCTGGATGAAAATTCACTCCTATTTTTTCTGGTAATTTTTGTTTTTAATTACCAAATTGATCTATTTTTTCTTAGAAATTGTGTCTATCTCAGATAAAAATGTAAATATTTGGTTGAAAATTCAATAATTTTGTTAAAAATTCATTGTTTTTGGTTGAAAATTCGTCTTTTTGGGTTGAAAATTCAAGTATCTTCGTAGAAAATTTACTTCTTGTTTAAAACTCATATTTTGATGTTGAAAACTCAAACCAAAATCTTCTTTGAATAAAAATTTAAATCTTTTTTTTTAATTTGTCTTTTTGATTCAAAAATTCATCCATTTTAGTAGAATTTTCATCTTTCTTGGATAAGAATGCAAATCTTTGGTAGAAAATTAATCTTCTTTGCTCAAGGATTCAACTATTTTGTTTAATTTTTGGTTGAAACACTTTGCTTAGAAATTAGATTTTGGTGAAGATTTATATTTTTCAGTTGAAAATTCATCTCTTTTTTTGGAAGTTTAACTATTTTGTTAAAAACAGATCTTTTCTAATTTTAAATTCAACTTCGCGGGTAAAAGTTGAATTATTTTGTTGAAACATTTTTTTTGTAATAAAGGTTTATCTCTTTGGTTTAAAATTTAATTATTTTGTTGAAAATTAATTTGTTGGCTAAAAATTCATATTTTTTGGTTGATAATTCAATTTTTGTAAAGAAAATTCTTCTTTTGACTTGAAGGATTAGCAATTTAGGTAAACTTTTTTTTTCTTTCATGACCGAAAAATCTTTATTTGTTGAAAATTTATCTTTTCGGCTTTGAAATTATATTTTTTCAAAATTAAATTGCATGTTTTTTTGTTGAAATATCAACTGTCATACTTTTTTGTTGAGAATTCATTTTTTCAGGTTAAAAGTTCAATTATTTTGTTAAGGATTTAATTATTTTGTTGAAAATTCAAGTATTATGTTAAAAATTCATCTTTTATGGGAGAAAAGAATTTTTTTTTAATAAATAAATAACTTTGAAATTTCCAATTTTGGATCTGAAATATGGTTTTATTCCATTTATAAAAGATCCTATTTAAAAAATATTAAAAGATTAAAATCCTGATACTTGAATGTTGATCAGGGAAAATGAAAAATTGGTCAAGGAAAAATCACAAAATCTTGAAAATGAAGTTTTCACCCTGCAATGCATGTATTATCTTGAATGCAAAAAATTTCCATTTGTTTCAAGTCCCATATCTTATTTTTTGGAAACCATATTACGTACAGTGATTGGGGGGAAGAAAAAATTGAAAAATTGGTCAAGGAAAAATCAGAAAATCTTGAAAATTAGGTTTTCACCCTGCAATGCATGTATTATCTTAAATACACAAAATTTCCAGTTATTTCGAGTCCCATATCTTATTTTTTTGGAAACCATATATAACGTACAGTGATTGGGGGGAAGAAAAAATTAAAAAATTGGTCACGGAAAAATCAGAAAATCTTGAAAATGAAATGTTTACCCTGCAATGCATGCATTATCTTAAATACAAAAAATTTCAATTTGTTTCAAGTCCCATATCATTTTTTTTT
>CAKNYM010052596.1:543765-558608 GCA_932195095.1 Andricus curvator
TGAAAAATTGGTCAAGGAAAAATCAGAAAATCTTGAAAATGAAGTTTTCACCCTGCAATGCATGTATTATTATCTAAAATACAAAAAATTTCCATTTCTTTCAAGTCCCATATCTTATTTTTTTGGAAACCATATATTACGTACAGTGAGTGGGGGGAACAAATATTTGGTTACGGTTCGTTACAGAGATATGTGAATTAAAATGAATTCATTGAGTAACATAAATCTTACCATTTCATTTGGTAGTAAGTGATAAAATGGCTAGTTTAGCAGTCAGGCACAATGCTACTAATATTAGTAAATATCAGCATTAGTAAAATGTTGACTAATTCGAATTTAGAGAGTAAACTATTTAAAGAATACTCGAAATAATACAGAAAGCATATTTTTCTTCAAATAATATTGAAGGAAGTGTGTGACCTAAAAATGAATGTAGTAGTGTGGAAATAGGGTAATAGCTCTTACACTATTTGTGTTTTCTTTTTTATTAATTTTTTTACTTTAGTGTACACTTTACAATATTATAGTTGGCACGTGTGTCTAGTAATGCGATACGTGGCAGACGATTTCTTCGTGTGAACTAATTTTTTTCGTAGACGAAAAGGTTCGACTTTGCATTTCGGTGACACCCCCACAGACGTATCGCATGTCACCCACGCAATGTCCTGGCGCCAGTTTGCCCTTTTAGACATGCCGCAAAACCTGAAAATCTCTGCCACCGGATCCGTGTCAACTTCTCCATGTGTTTGACATCACGTGGTCTCAAAAGTAGTAAAATTAAAGTGCCCACACTTACACGCTCCACATATTATACTGCCAACTACACAAAAACAAACATAAAAACAAACATTAAGAGAAGACACTACTTTATTGTCCCATAATTCAGGAAGCAATGATTATATCAGTGCCGTGATTTGGAAAAACACCGTTAACTGCAAAAAATCAAAAAATGAGTTTTTTATATCGTTGGAGTCGTGAAAAAAAGATACATCTGGTTATTAAAATAATTTTTCCAAATTGTTAATAACTTTGAAAATAATTATTGCATAATTTTTGGAAAACACCGATAACTGCAAAGATTGGCGAGTTGTGATTTGAGAGAGAGCCGTAACTGACCGTTAACTGCAGGTGTAAATCAGAGACGACTGAATACGTGACGACAAAATTCGAGAAAACGCCGTAACGGGCAGTTACGGACTTTCCCAAAATTATTGGACGGCGATTTCGAGCCTTCGTGATTTCAGAGAGGTCCGTAAGTGCTTGAGGCGTTCTCCGGAATCATCGAACCCCGAGAAAAAAGGTTTGTAATTCGAGAAACGCCGTAACTGCACTTATTATTAGTTATTATATTCTTTTGCGGCGTTCTCTCAAATCATGGCGGGCCTATTTCTGATGTCCGTAATTCGAAGAGAGCCGTAACTGCCCGTTACGGCGTTTTCTCGAATTTCAGCATCCCAATCAACACCGTTAACTGCATTTTAGATAATTAATCAACATTTTTTAACAATTTTTCTTGCAAAAATGAAGAGATCGTATGCAAATTAGTCATGAACAACAACAAAAAATGCAGAAAATGAATAAGAATCCGCGATACACGCAAATAAAGATTCGAACAGTTTTCGTCGATTTTCTCGGCTTCGTTCATTTTGCAGTTAACGGTGTTATCCCAAATCACGGCAGATCAGACCTCAAATTTATTTCTCAGAAAAATAATTATAGGATCAGGACAAGTTTGATTTTATTGAAACTTAGGGAACTTATGAAGCTAAATAAGAGACATTTTGGGACCGAAGGGTTTTTTGAAATTTTTCAAATTTTGGGAGTTACGCCATATTGAATTTTTGGGTTGGTTTTTTGAATTATTGACATTTCTGGAAACGGTAATTGAATTTTAATGAATCGAGGGGGAAACAACTCCTAAAAATTCGGTCCAGCGGAGGCGGATTACTTCGGATTACGCTGGATTACCTCTCTATACAAATAGGGTGACCAAATTTCTGTTTCACCAAACCGAGACACATATTTTCCGACCCCCCCCCCCCCCCAATAAATCGCCAAATGAAAAATTTTATGTCAGAAATGTTAATGGTTAATGGTTTATGTCAGAAAGGGAACTCAAACGTTAGGGAGAGAAAACAAGGGTCTCTCAAAATTAAATTACTTCCAATAGTTTAAAAAAAGTGAGGAAGAGCCGCAAAATCAATATGGCATTAAATCTCACGTCACTCCAATATCTTTTGAATTATTTTATTTATTTATTATTGTCAATTATTATAGAATCCTTGATCCAGTTTCGAATGTTATTTTCCAAAAAACTTTTTTGTTTTGACTTTTGTTTTAAAATGCAGGGCTCGGATCTTACGACTTTTTGAAGAAAAATGCGACGTATCGACATTTTTCGATTTTTCTCAGAAGTTCGCTGTACTTAGTTTCAATTTTTATCGCAATGAAATATATTAAATTCAAATTCAGAGCTAAACAAAATTGTATTATTTTAATTGAGAACATTAAACATGGGATAATTTCTCATTAAAACTTTATTCTGAGAAAATTTTTAATTGATAGCATTTAAAATTGAACTTAAAACTTAAATTTGAACTAATTATTAGCACCCAATAAGAAAATTCAACTATTTTTGGTTGAAAGTTTATTCGTTTTGGTTAAAAATTCATCTTTTGTTGGTTGAAAATTGGTCTTTTTTGGTTCAAATTTGAACTGCGTTGTAAAAAATTCCCTTTTTTTTTGCAGATTGATTATTTTTGTTGAAAATTCATCTCATTAGTTGGAAATTTGACAATTTCGTTGAAAAATCTTTTTTGATGTAAATCAATTACTTTCACTGAAAATTTAACTTTTCCACTTTAGATTGAAAATGTATCTTTTTTAGTTAAAAATTCAACTATTTATTTGAAAATTGGTGTATTTTTTTTCCTTCATTTGAAAATTCAACCTTTTGGTTGAAAATTCGATTATTTTGTTCAAAAGTTATCTTTTTTGTTGAAAAATTCAACTTTTTTTTAACATTCGTTTTTTTAAATAGATAATTCTTCATTATGGATTGAAAATAATCTTTTGTATTAATATATTTTTGGGTTGAAAATTCAACTGTTTGATAAGAAATTAAACTATTTTATTTGAAAATGTAATTATTTTGTTGAAAAAACTACTCTTTGGTCGAAAATTCAACTATTTTTTGAACATTCGTCTATTTTGACAAAAAATTCGTCCTTGGGCACTTATTTTTGTTGAGGCCTAATTTCTTTCATTTGAAAAATCGACCATTTGGTTGAAAATTCAATTATTTTGTTCAAAATTTATCTTTTTTGGTCAAAAATTCAATTTTTTTTAACATCCTTTTTTTAGAAAGAAAATTCGTCAACTGTTTTATAGAAAATTCGTCGTTTTGGCTTGAAAATTCAACAAATTGTTAGGAAATTAAACAGTATGGTTGAAAATGAACATTTTTGTTGAAAAATGATATTTTTTGGTTGAAAATTGAACTATTTTGGTTAAAAATTGATATGTTTAATTGAAAATTGACTTTTCTAGTTGAAAATTCAACTATTTGCTTGAAAATTCACGTATTTTGTTGAAAATTCGTCTTTTTTGTAGAAAATTATCTTCTTGTTTAAAAATTAATCTATCTCAGTTGAGGATTCAACTATTTTGTTCAACATTCATATGGTCTGGTTGAAAATTCAAAACTTTGATAGAAAATTCATTTTTTTGTCTGGAAAATTCAACAATTTGGTAGGAAATTAAACTATTTGGTTGAAAATTCATATTTCTGGTCGAAAGTTTAACTATTTTGGTTGAAAATTGATATTTTAAATGATGAATTTTCAACAAGAAAAATTCATGTATAAAACAAGAAGGTTCATGTATTTTGTTGAAAATTGGTCTTTTTGGTAGAAATTAATATTCTTGGTTGAAAATTAATATTTTTTTGTTGAGGATTCAACTATTTAGTAGTAAATTCATGTTTTTAGGTTGAATTCACCTTTTTTGTAGAAAATTCGTCTTTTTGGCTTGAATATTCATCTTTTTCCGTTGAAAATTTTATTTTTTTGTTGTTGAAAATTCAAATTTTCAAGTTGATAATTTAACTATCTTTTAAAAAATTCGTCTTACAGACTTTTTAATTTAACTATTTAGTTGAAGTTCAATTTTTTTGCGTCAAAATTCGACCATTTGGTTCAAAGTTCTCAACTATTTGGTTGTAAATGCAACTGTTTAATTGAAAATTATTATTTTTATTTAAATTCAACTATTTAATTGAAAATTAATCTTTCGGGTTTAAAAGTCTGTTTTCTAATCCATTCAACTTTTTAACCTAAAAATTCAGTTCGAATTTAAAAGAAGAGTCTAAATGAGTTCTCTTTGCTTTAAAAATAAAACGAATTCATGAAAAATTGATTTAACAGTGGTTGCTCACGTCTTTTTTTATATTTATGAAAAGCATATTAGTATACAAGTCGTGCGGTTGTAAATAAAGGAAACTTGTTATTTTTCACAAAAATGGAACTGTAGGAAAATGTTTTTTTTTCAAGTTCGGCATTTCGACAAAAACCGGGACATTTTACTACAAACCGGGACGCTTCTCGAAACACCCAAAAACTGGGACATGTCCCGGAAAACGGGGACGCTTGGTCACCCTATATACAAAATTTATCTGGATGACCTAAGATTACTCCGGATTACATAGGATTACTCTGTATTACATAAAAGTTCGGTGGATTACTTCGCATAAACTAGACTTGAGCGAATTTTCAAATAAAATTTTTTTTTTAAAACAAAATTGTTAAATTTTCTACAAAATAGTGAATTTTTTAACCAAGAACATTAATTTTCTATTAAAAAAGACAAA
Organism: Andricus curvator; assembly: GCA_932195095.1. NCBI lineage: Eukaryota > Metazoa > Arthropoda > Insecta > Hymenoptera > Cynipidae > Andricus > Andricus curvator. The sequence goes on from CAKNYM010052596.1 coordinate 548,633, forward strand.
TTTAAAAAAAAAGACATACATTTTCAACTGAGAAAGATACATTTTCAGCCAAATAGTTGAATCTTCTAATGAAAAATATCAATGTTTCACCAAAAATAAAATAGTTAAATTTTCAGTTCAAAAGTAAATAATTACATAAAAAACAATGATTTTTCAATAAAATAGTTAAATTTTCAAAGTAATGAATTTTCTACTAAAATGAAGAATCTTCAAACAAAATATTGACTTTTTAACAATACTGTGGAATTTTCTACAAAGTAGATTAATTTTTAACCAAAAGAGACGAATTCTCAAAAAAAATGTAATGCATAATTGATACTTCAGCCCAAACGAATTTTTATTTAAAATAAAAACCCAGTTGAAGTCAACCAAAAAAACGAATTTTCAACAAAACCTTTTAACTTTTCAAACAAAAAGGATACTTTTCAACAAAATTGATTTTCTTCGAAAAAAAATGTTAATTGTCAACCAAATCCTTGACTTTTCTAACAAACTAGTTGAATTTTCAACCCAAAAAAGACGAATTTTTAGCAAAACATTTGAACTTTTAACAACAAAAAAAAGACTTTTTCACAAAATTGTTGAATTTTCTTCAAAGTAGAATATGTTTTAACCAAAAAATTGAATTTTCCACCAAAAAAATACAATTTTAACCGAGAAGATTAGTTTTCTACAAAGTAGATGAATATTTAACCAAATAATTGCATTTTTAAACAAAAATATAAATTTTCAACCAAGAAGATTAATTTTCAACAAAAAAAGACGAATTTAAAAATAATACATGAATTTTTAACCAAGCAGTTGAATTTGCAACTAAAAAGATAACTTTTCATCCAAACAGCTTAATTTTTCAATAAAAAATATAAATTGTCAACCAAAAAACAACGAATTTTTAACAAAATAATTAAATTTTTAAACCAAAGAGAGGAATTTTTAACTAAAACCAAAAAAACTAAAAAATGAATTTTTGAACAAGTAGTTTGAATATTAACCAAGTAGTTGAATGTTGTACCTAAAATATTAATTTTCTACCAAAAACGACAAATTTTAACGAAATAGATGAATTTTCAACTGAAAAAGATAAACTTACAATAAAAAATGTAGAAGTTAAATTTTCAGTTAAAAAAGTTAATTTTTACCCAATAAAACCGAAAATAATTTTGATTTTTTAATTTTTTAAGTTTGAAATGTACTGAGTTTTATGTTGCCATTGAAAATTATTACTGTGACAGTAGAAATATTTCAACAATCACAATGTAGTTGCTGATAAATCTTATAGTATTATTAAAAAATGGTTTTATTTTGACGAAGTACAATTGATGAAAAAACAATGACAATGTGGTAGAAAAATATTTTTCCCCAAATCTTTAAAACAAATTTTTCAAAAGTTGTCAGAAAACAATGCAATCGAAAAAATGCTTTTTAAAAAAACATTTTTTCCCGAGACGTTCATTTAATTTTAAAAATTTATTTAATTTTATATCTATTTTTTTCAAACAATCTGTTTGTATGAAAAATAACCTTCAACACAATTTTTTGTTTAAGAGAGAAATAATGTTAAGTAAAAAAAATTCTTACATTTTAAAAATTTTTCCAATTTTAAATGTACTGAGTTTTCTGTTATCATTGAAAATTATTTCTGTGACAGTAGAACAATTATTATATGCTTAAACAATTTTTTCCCTTAATAAGTCGTGAAAATCTTTCGGGATAAATGACATAAAGTTGATGAATGTTCAGAGTATAAGTTCTTGTTTGAAATATTTGGTAATTATTTAAATAACTTTTTTTCTCCTTAAAATAATAAAAGTTATTATTTTGTAGAATTGATGACACAATTAACGAATGTTGAAAGTCATATAATTTTTCAGGATATTTCGGAATTATTGAAACAACTTTTATTTGTTTAAACAATTTCTCTTCCTGTAAAGCCTAAAAAGTTATTATATACTGCAATTAATGACACAATTAACAGATGTTGAGAGTAATATTTTTGTTTCTTAAGGATATTTTATAATTTTTCAAATAATTTTCATTTGTTTACGCAATTCTCTTCCCTGTACATCGTGAAAATTTTAAAAAATATATAAATTGTTCGAAGAAATGAAAATTGTTTTATAAATTATTAAATATACTTGAGAAAAAAATATTTCTTCCAACATCTATTAATTGAGTCACTAATTTCAGAAAATAACTTTTTACGCTTAACTGGAAGAACAATTGTTGAAATTATTACCAAATATCCTTTATTATATTACTCTCAACATTTGTTAAATTGTGCCATTAATTCCAGAAAATTATGAGTTTTTACGATGTCAAGGAAAAAAATTAAAAAAAAAAAATGTAAATTGTTTGAATAATTACAAAATATGTTTTAAAAAATGTACTACCTTAACATTCATCGACTTTATATCATTTACCCTGAAAAATAATAACTTTTCACGACTTACAGAAGAAAAGAAATTGCTTAAATAAATAATAATGATTTAAACGATTCAAAATTATTGAAAAATACTTCGAAACTTGTCACTTATCAATGAAAAATAATTCATATTAAAAAATTTCTAAAAAGTCCGTCTTTAGCATGAATTTGATAGAACACTGCTATTTTGCATTTTGGGGCATTTTCCGGGGCATTTTTCGGGCAAAATAAAAGGGGATTGGGTGGTCAGAATTAAAAGTTATTGAATGGGAATAATTCCCTCAATATTCCTTAACAGGTGACTTTATTTTAATTTTAAAAAAGTTTATAAAAAGTACTTCTTTTCTCCCATTTTTTCGAAAACCGAGATTTTCACATTTAGATATATATTTAGATATAATAAGTTAAAGTTACTGATTACGTCATTCATTATTATTTTCATTTTTTTTAAATTACTGATTCGATTAGTAAATGCTACTGATTAGATCAATTTATCTTTATGGGTAGAAAATAAATCTTCCTGGTTCAAAATTCATCTTTTTTATCAAATTTGACGGTTTTTGACTTCAAATTAAATTTTTTTTGCTGAAATAGCAACTATTACATTTTTTGTTGAGAATTCATATTTTTTAATTAAAAATTCAACTACTAGGTTTAAATTTGAACTACTTTGTTTTCAAAATTATTTTTTGCGGGTAAATATTTATTATTTTATTTTAAAACTCATCTGATTGGTTAAAAATGTGAATATTTTATTTAAAATTTGTTGTTTTGTTGTTAAAAATTCAACTTTTTGAATAAAAGTTAAACTGCGTTGTTGAAAAATCATTGCTTTTGTTAACAATACATCATTTTAGTTACAAGTTTATTGCTATATTTTATAAATGAACTACATTGTTCAAAATTCGTTGTTTTTTTTTTTTTTGGTTGAAAATTAACCTTTTTGAAATCAAAATTCTTTTGTTTAATTTTTGGTTGAAAATTGATCTTTTTCGGTTGAATATTCAACTATTTGTTTAAAATTTCATGTGCTTTGTTGAAAATTCGTCTTTTTTGTGTGGGTGATTCTGAACCAATCGATTTAGATTATTACATTTTCCAAATAGGAAAAGAAACAATCCAAAATTTTTAATGTATTTCAAATTCAACTCTTTTTTTTCAATTAAAAATTGAAATCTGTTTTAGTTCAAATATCAACTATTACATTTTTATGTTTAAAATTCATCATTTTTTAATGAAAATTTCATTACTTCGTTGAACTGCTTTGTTACACATTATTTTTTTGGTTCAAAAATTGTGATTTTATTTAAAAATTCTTTTTTTAAGTTGAAAATTACAATTTAACACACTTTAATTAGTTTCATTATAGTATTAATACAATTATTACTATTTTCCTACCTTCATTTAAGATGAAAATTCATCTTTTTTAGTTGAAAATTCAAGTTTTTTGTTGAAAGTTCATGTGATTTCTTAAAAATTCACCTTTTTTGGTTGAAAATTAACTTCCTTGACGGAAAAGTCATTTTTTCAAATTTAAACTACTTGGTTGAAAGTTAAACTCTTTAATTAAAAATTTATTTTGTTTGTTGAAGATTCATCATTTAAGTTTAAGGTTCATATCTTTTGTTAAAAATGTAACTATTTTATTTTAAATTAATTTTTTTTGTGATCAATGTTTTTGTCACCAATTTTTTCTTGTTTGAAATTCAACTTTTTTGTGTGGAAATTCAATCTTTTTTTGTTAACAATTGAACTTTTTGGTTGAGAATTAATCTTCTTAGTGAAAAATTCATTTATAAAAAAATTAAACTACTTGGTTGAAAGTTGAACTCTTTGTTGAAAAGCATTGTTTTGTTGGTTAAGATTCATCATTTGAGTTGAAGGTTGATCTCTTTTGTTAAAAATGTAACTATTTTATTTTAAATTAATTTTTTTTCTGAACAATTTTTTTGTAATCAATTTCTTCTTGTTTGAAATTCAACTTTTTTGTGGAAATTCAATTTTTTTTAGTTGAAGCTCGAACTTTTTGGTTGAAAATTGATCTTCTTAGCGAAGAATTCATTTTAAAAAACTTAAACTACTTGGTTGAAAGTTGAACTCTTTTTTAAAAAAAATTGATTCATTGGTTAAGATTCATCATTTGAGTTGTAAGTTCATCTCTTTTGTTGAGAATTTAACTATTTGGTTCAAAATTGTTTTATTTTTTTATTTTGACAATTAATTTTGTTTCTTGATAATTTAACTAATCCATTTTTGTTAGGAAATAACCCTTTTCATATGAAAATTCACTGGACTGGATAATCTAAAAAGACTGATTTCGTCAGTAAGTGAAAGTCACTGATTTAAAAAGTCACTTTTAAATTATTTTTCAGTCACCAAGTCTGCATTATTTGAATCAGTCAAGATTGTTTTCCAGTCTGTCGCCTTTGACTGATTCAAAAATAGAGTGTAACAAATAATATTTTTAATGAAATGAAAAAGTTAAAAACATGTAATCATTGTATTCCTTACATTTGTAAACTGAAATTTGAAAATAGTACGATACCAATTTGTGAAGTTCACTAATTCGTCAAGACACAAATACGGTAAGATACAAACCCGGAAAGAACAAAATGCTGTCAGACATAAACACGGCCGATAAAAGACACAAACGCGGCGACAAGAAAATGTGGTAAGAGACTATTTTGGCAAAACACAAATGCAGTAAGGAGAAAAAGCGGTAAGACACAAACACAGCAAGACACTATTTCGTCAAAACACAAATGCGGTAAGACGCAAACGCGGCAAGACACAATTGTGGTAAGACACAATTTCGGCAAGACATATATTCGGTAAGACATAAATTCGACAAGACATAAATGTAGTGAGGCCCAAGGGCAGTATAGGACATAAGCGCGGCAAGAAGAAAACGCGGTAAGAGACCATTTCGGCAAGACTCAATTGCGGTAAGACGCAAACGAGGCAAGACACAATTGTGGTGAAATATAATTTCAGAAGACACAAATGCGGTAAGATGTAAATGCGGCAAAACATAAATGTGGTCAGAGACAAAAGCGGTAGAAGACAAGTGCGGCAGGAAGAAAACGTGGTAAGCGACCATTTCAGCAAAGCACAAATGCGGTAAGACATCAACGCGTCAAGACATAAATGTGGTCAGACACAAAAGCGGTAGAAGACAAATGCGGCAGGAAGAAAACGTGGTAAGAGCCCATTTCAGCAAAACACAACTGCGGTGAGACATCAAATCGGCAAGACATAAATGTGGTCAGACACAAGGGCGGTATAAGATATAAACGCCACAAGAAGAAAACGTGGTAAGAGACCATTTCGGCAAGACACAAATGCGGTAAGACGCAAACGCGGTAAGACAAAATTGTGGTCAGACACAAGGGCGGTATAAGACACACACGCGGCAGGAAGAGAACATGGTAAGAGACCATTTCAGCAAAACAAAGATGCGGTAAGACATGAATGCGGCAAGACATAAATGTGGTCAGAGACAAGGGCGGTATAAGATATAAACGCCGCGAAAAGAAAACGTGGTAAGAGACCATTTCGGCAAGACACAAATGCGGTGAGACGCAAACGCGGCAAGACAAAATTGTGGTACGACACTATTTCGGGAAGACACAAATGCTATGAGACGCAAAAGTGGCAAGACACAATTTTGGCAAAACTCCATTCTGGAAGACACAAACGCGACAAGACATAAATGTGATCAGACAAATGCGCGGTATAAGACATAAACGCGGCAAGAAGAAAGAGTGGTTAGAGGCCATTTCGGCAAGACAGAAATACGGTGAGACGCAAAAGTGGCAAGACACAATTCTGGCAAAACCTCAGTCCGGAAGACACAAACCCGACAAGACATAAATCTGATCAGACACAAGGGCGATATAAGACATAAACGCGGCAAGGCACAATTGTGAAAAGACACCATTGCGGGAAGACACAAATGCGGTAAGACACAAACGCAGCGAGACACAAACGCGGCAGGAAGAAAACGTGGTAAGAGACCATTTCAGCAAAACACAAGTGTGGTAAGACGCAAACGCCTCAAACCACAATCGCGTCAAGACACAAATGTACTAAGCCATAAGTTGTGATTGAAGTTTAAAGTGAAATCAAAGTCTGCTTTGAATGAAAATGTCCTTTTAAAAAAAATTCGTTTCGATCCCATTGGAGGAAAATTTTGCAAATATAAGGGACAGACACATAGAGCGAAGAATCAAAGGTCAATAATCGTTCTCCGGTCTCGGCAGGTGCTCGTGTTTATATTTACGATGGCCCTTGACCTACGGGTGGCCAGTCGAGATAAGTTTTCCGTTCGCGGATGAACCGTCTATACCATTGGCATACGATACATCGGAGTTCCCTAGGTCCGATTTATGTGTGGCCCCGCTCGAACGAGTAACGATCTGTAAAGAGGTTTGTAAGTTGGCGGGTAGCATGCGCCCTGCGGTGTGGTTGGCCTCCCTGGGCGATATCCTCGTATGTCCGCACCAATGGACCAGATCAAACTTGAGTCTATTCCCAGGGACGCAGCCAAAGCTCCATGGTTCTCTGGGATTCCCTCCACTCACGCGTATCGGCCACCCGCTGATTTTTCATCTCAATCAATTTTAAAAATGGTACCCTTCTACAAAGTCTCACCTTCTTTATGTGAACCGCTACGATGATCGATATATCCTGGCGAGGAAGTAAGAACGAATTATCCTTCACGGTGGGACGCCCCTCTTAAATTGAATCTGGTTACATTTCATCTGGTTCATTTCATCCGATAACATTTAAGTTTCATTATTTGATTCAATCTTCGATATACTACGATCCATGACAGATTTGTGTGTAAACATCTTCGATAAACGTTAACTTAACCTAAAATTGTATGTGTCTAGAGGCAGTTATGAAGGGTAAAGCGCGTGTAACTCTACCCTTCTAACGGTCTAAGATGTTTACACAACAAAACATAATATGTAGAAACGTATTTTATAAATAAAAGCGTTTCACTTTTATGGGACCTTAGGTATTTAACGCCCTGACGCATGCTCTCTTAAACTGAACAAGTGAAATTGTCACTGGTTGAATCAGTATTTTGAATTATGACTGGTGAACCAGTGACTTTCCCACTTTGACTGGATGCACCAGTGAGTGATTCAACTAAAATAGCGTTACTGAATATACCAATGACGCCAAATGATAGATTGAACCAGTGATATAGCGCTCCACGCGAGAAACACATGAACCTCCAGTCGTCTGGAACGCGCTCGTCGCCTGTCAGGTCTTGGCATTTCTCGAGTGAAAACGAACCTTATTGTGTAATATATTGCGCAATATATTATATCCCATTATATTACAGTCCGGCCTTCATTTATTGTTGTGAGAGTAAAGTGCGGTTTTTAAAAGATAATTTTACAACTGTTGCGACAATAGTGATGAATGGTAAGTGCCATACCTAAACAGCTGACAGACGACGAGGCGCACGACGAGATGACTACTGGTACTGAGAAACCAGTAAACCTCACTGATCAAACCTGTGCTAAAACTCCACTGAATGAACCAATGAATTCTCACTGATTGTCAGTGACACACTTCTGGCTGTTTCAACCAGTGAGATTTGACTAGAAATCAGTGAGATTTCACTGGTTCATTTTTACAGAGTGCTTTACTATCCATATCGCGATCTAAGATGTTTATACCTCAAAAACGTCAAATGTAGAAACATCTTCTATAAATAGATCCAATTCAATTGTATGTGAGCCTAGGCTTTTGATGCTCTGACACAAGATTTACCCTTCATATCGCGGTCTATGATGTTCATACATAAAAAATGCAGAACTGAATCTATCCATTGAAATTGGCGTCCGGAAGGTGATAAGAACAAGAGCTAAGGAAGAAAGCTAGTGACGTACGAACAATATCGTCGACATTTGTATCGCGTATTAGGGTCATCGATCATCGTACAAATCACCTTCTTTCTCTTTCTCTAAACTCTTCTCTCATTGTCTCTTCCTTCATCGAAGTATAGGCGAGAAAAGAGAATGAACGGCTGGTCGGATACCAGGGGCAAAAGTGAAAAAGGGCAACACTGCTGGAAGTGTAGGTACGAAGAAGAGGAGGAAAGGACGTCCAAGGAATCATGGTCCATACTCCAATCTCCATCGAGACCACACGCAATCGCGGGAACCATAGCGAAGTGTTTCTTACTATTGTACCATTACTGCGACATGGCGCCGCACTTTTGTCGCCCCCGCTTTCTACTCGAACCGAACACTCAGTGAGCCCCTGCGAAATTAATATCTCAAATTTTTCCAAGAAAATTTTTCTGGAATGATTATTTTTTATTTATGAATGTGTAAAACCCGGGATTTCATATATTATCGATCCCTTTGATGCTTCTAATTTTTTAATTCGTGTGAGGGTTTGGTCAGAGGAGAGGAAAACTGCAAAAAACCTCGCCTGAGCACGGACGTAGATCAGTTTAAAAATTTGGCATTTCTTTAAGAACATGTAATTTTTAGAACCTGAGTCACATATAGTTCGATCCCAGTCAAACTTGGGCAAAGTGTTGTGATAGTAGTTTATGGGGAATATTTTTTGTCATTTGGATAAATATTTACTAAGAATATACCATCTGTTTTGGCGATTTGTAACCTAAAGCACTTAAAAACTCATTTTCGTCAATAAAAAAAATTCGATTTTACTTTTTAATCTCAGGTTATTAAAAAAAAAAGCCTAAAGTTTTTTCTAGCCAAAAACAAAAATTTTAAGTGTCCTGTGAAAAAAGTCGAATTTATTTCTAACCTTCACTTTTGAAAGTCAAACATTTATTTTTTCAAGAAGTCGTTACTTCCAATGAAAAGGATGTACAAAATCTATCGAAATTGTAGTAGACAACATTTTGTATAGCTATCAAAAGAGTTAAGACACGCCAAAAACAGTATATGGTCAAAAAACACTCATCGCTTATTTTCGTAAATAAAACAAAGAAATCAGACATTTTAACCTCAAATTTCTTAAAGGGAAAACCTTGAACTTTCTTTTGAGATAAAAAATACCTCTTTCTCGAAAATCTCATTTGCTTTTGACTTTCATTTTTGACTGTCAAATATTAATTTTTGCAAAAAGTTCTTATGAAAAATTTGGAAAGGGCGTGAAAAAAACTACAAAACTGTACTGAAGAACATTTTTCTTCGCCATTGAAAGAGTTCAAATTTTCCAAAATAGGCGATATGCACCAAAATCCAAAAAATTGTAGCCCCTCTTCCTCGGTTTTGAATTATTTGATCAACTTTGGAAGGCCATAACTAATGACCCATTGGACCTATTGTATCTACTTTTTCTAATAATGAAAATATTTTTCCATCAAATTAACAGATTTCAAAGCACAAATGCAAATTTTAGATCTTGGGTTTTCAGCTCAAGATAAAAGGTGTTATGGTGAAGTTGTATACAATTTTGAATCTATTGTGTGGAGCTTTTACGCAGGATGTTAATATTCGTTGACGTTGCTTGTTTCTTTTAAAAATGATGGATTACAGTGAAATTGATAGAAAT
>CAKNYM010052596.1:572925-620914 GCA_932195095.1 Andricus curvator
TGGGGGCGGGAAGGCACCCCTGTGACAGGTCACAAAAATAACTTATGTCACACACGACCCCCTTTCCCAGGTGTTGTGGGGGGGCAGAAAAAATAACTAAGGTCTCACACAACCCCCTTTCCAGACTGTCGTGGGGGCGGGAAGGGAAGGTAAATACGAACATTCCCATATCGTGAGACACCCATATTTGACTCGTTTTTATTAGAAAATTAACAATAATTTTCAACTTCTGCCTTATCAAATCCGTTCATTAATAGCTTATTTAAAGATTGTATAACTTGGTTCCCAAAAAAAAAAAATTTGCAGCCAAAACAGAAGTGACGCCCCTATTCTGCAATTTAACCGAACACCCGTGGTATATGGGATTTTTAGAAATGAAAATAGATATATTTAATTTTATCGAAAACTATCACTCGCAGAAAAAAATGGTTTAAACAAAAAATGTGTATTTCAATGGTGTCTACAACTTTTGTTTGAAACATTTTTTTTTATTTTGCATATTAGCTGAGATAATCGCAAAAACCCATGATTTTTATGGTTTTTTCATGGTTTCACCGTGAAAATCAAATTTCCGCACATTTTCACTATCATTTTCGTAATCAGCGTGTCAAAATACATAAGTATACGGAGTCTCAAAAAAATCAACGGTTTACGCTATTCGGAACTCCATCCACAAATTCTAGCCTAAATTTCAGATAATTTTGAAATGTAGGTGTTTCTGATATATGTGCCTTAAAATATTAAGTGTTAAAAGGTTGGGTCATTTAAATTTCTTTTTTTTTTCGAAATTTAATTATAGTACTTAATATGCATTTATATATAACTCATAAAATTTATACCTAAAGCTATAGAGACTTCCAAAAATCATATTATTATGTTTTAACACATTTATATAAAAATTAAAGTTACGTCATACAAACTTTGTGACAAGCTTTATATGTCAGAAAACTATTGTCATTTACTGGTACATTATTACAATACCAAAAATTTAACACAATTTTTGTCGGGTTTAAAATATTCATAGAGGTGATCCAAGGTGGAAGGGTTATCCCCAGTAGGCAATCTGTGAAAAAAAAAGTTGAAGAAAAAAATTCAACATTTAACAAAAATTTTTTGTAATTGTTTCATTAAATTAATGATAAGTATGACGTATCAAAAAATGATATGCTGTCGCATATCGAGAACATGTAGCAAAATATCTGGAAAAATTTCCATTTTTTCTGTCAGTTACTTCAAGGCGAAAGACTGGAATATTTTTTTATAAGGTTGAGAAAAGGAATTTTAAATCTCCACAGCAAAGAATTTCAGAGAAAGAGAAATTAAAATATCACATTTCTTTGTTTCTTTGAGTAGTAATTTAAACATGACGTTGTCAGGTCTACTTCAATAGATATTTGAAATTAAAATGTTCAATAAAAAAAAAGTTTAACTATTTTTTCAAATTGGCGAAAAATTCTTTTCCGCCTTTACCGCAAGTCACGTCGATGCGTTTTTTAACGCAGTTGGCGAATTTCGTCTTACTTTACATATATCTGAAAGGGTTTCTGAAATAGTCTCAAAAATCTGAAAAAAGTACGAAAAATTTACTCATAATTCAATGCGCTGTAATTCAGGATATATTTACTTTTTGGCATGAACTATAGTTCAATTTGTTAGTTTTTTCGTGAAGAATGATTATCTGGAAAAAAATTAATTTGGATCATCCCTTTCTGAGATATCTTGAAAAATTTGCACCCTTTTTTCAATTTCTGTAAACTTGTACTTAATACTGTTCTTGGCATCAGATTTTTAATTGTGGAACATAAGACGATCACTGACATTCCATTCATTTTTGAATTTCATGCAGTTGTGAAACATAAGATGATCAATCACATTTTTACTTGATTATGAAATTCATACAGTTCTAAAACATAAGACCATCACTTACATTGTAATTTGTTTCTAAATTTCATGCAGTTCTAAAACATAAGACGATCGATTTGGAAACAAATGACAATGTGATTGATCGCCCTATGTTTCAGAACTGTATGAAATTCAGAAACAAGTAACAATGTGATAGATCATCTCATGATATACCACTGTATAAAATTCAGAAATGAATTAAATATGTGTGATCGTCTTATGTATATTTTTATAACTGCATGAAATTCAGAAGCAAATAACAATGTATGTAATCGGCTTATTTTTTGAAATTTCATGAAATTGAGAAACGAATCAAATGTGAGTGATCGTCTTATATTTTAAAACTGCATGAAATTCAGAAACAAATAACAATGTGAGTGAATGTCTTACATTTTATAACTGCATGGAATCTAGAAGCAGATGCCCATGTGATTGATCGTCTTATGTTTTAGAACTGCATGAAATTCAGAATCAAATGAAAATGTGAGTGATCGTCTTATATTTCAGAATTGCATTAAATTCAGAAACAAATGACAATTTGAGTGACTCTCTAATGTTTTAGGACTATATGAAATTCATAAACAAGTAAGATTGTGATTGATCATCTTATGTTTCACAACGGTATGAAATTCAGAAAGGAATGAAATTGAGTGATCGTCTTATGTTTTTATAACTGCATGAACTTTATGAACAAATGACAATGTGATTGATCGTCTTATGTTTTAGAATGTATGAAATTCATCAGCAAGTAACAATTTGATTGACCGACTTATGTTTTAGAACTGCATGAAATTCAGAAACAATTGACAATGTGAGTGACTGTCTTATGTTTTAGAACTGCATGAAATTCAGAAACTAGTAACAACGTGATTGATCATCTCATGTTTCACAACGGTATGAAATTCAGTAAGGAATGAATTGTGAGTGATCGGCTTATGTTCCGCAATTGCACATCCAATAGCAAGAAGAGTATTACTTAAAAGCTTTCGGAAATTTATGTATGTATACCATTAAGCCATTTCCCTTTCAGGGTAGGCGTGACACTATCCGATTCGGGTAGTGTGCCAACAGCACGCAGTATTCTCGAATGGTCACCCATCCAAGTACTAACCGCGCCCAACGCTGCTTAACTTCAGTGATCGGACGAGAACTGGTTTTTTCAGCGTGGTATGGCCATTTAATAACAAATAATAACAATTATTAAAAATGGTTACAACTTACCAGACTTTTTTTATTTTTTGACGATAAAACACTTTCTGGGTTGATAATGATGTAAAGAAACAGAAATAGTGCAAGAATTTCGAAACTCATTTCGAAAAACTTTTATTTTTTCACTAAATATATGTAAAAAAAGCTCAATCTGTTACTTTTGATAAATAAAATAATTACTTTGCTTTTCTGCTAAGGTTCTTTCATGCGAACGTGTTGACATTAATTTACATTATTTGGAAGGCAATACGTTCTTTTTTTTAAGATTAATATTTTTTTCTGGCTAGCGATTTCCCTGTACATTAATTAATTGAATTTGAATTAAATTTACATATATATATAATTAATTAATTAAATTGAAAAATTAACTAATTTTATTTCATTTATTATAATTTTTTCATATTGTCTTAATTAAAAATTACATACTGTACTATTGTTGATAATATTACCATTTAATCCTTATTTCAGATTGAACCTCTTGAATTTCAAATTTATGGTATATTTAACAATTTTTTTTATTTGTAGTTGTCCACTTTCAAATGATGTGCTTTTTGAAATTTGTGATAGTTTTGAACTTTTCAAATTGGTATCGTACAATTTCCAAATTTAAGAAATATCAACTTGTTTTTTCCTGATCCTAATCAACTTCTTCCATCCTAATTATTTTTTTATTTTTGAATGCCTTCAAAATAAAATCGTTTAATTTTTAACATTTTAAATTTTTACTTGAGTAATGGGAAAATAAGAACAGTATTTTCACTTTATATTTGTCGTGAAGGAAATAAAACTCAAACACGATTTTGTAATCGTAAAAATGTAAAATTCGCTACAATACTGATAAAGCTTTTTTTTACGAATCAAAATGAACATAATGTAAGCATTGAATTTATAAGAAAATGTTGTTAGAGTAAATTGCATATTTAAATATTTTCTGGAAATAATTCAAAATTAAATATCTCGTGACTATAATTTATTATTTCCTTGTATTGTATCAATTAATAATTAAATATTATAGTACATATAATATTTTAATTAAATCGTTGTTTCACTTCGAATCTCTCCCATTTCATATTTTTTCATTCACTAATTTTTTTCATTTTAGGTTTTCTAATTTGAAACGAAATGAGGTTGAATTTGAAATTTTTTAATGTTTTAAATTTTGTACAATTTCAATTTTTATATTTAAAGAATATCATCATTACTCATTATTCATTTTGGTTAAAAATTCGCCTTTTTCGTCGAAAATTAATCTTTTTTATTTAAAAATTATCTTTTTTTGTTTGAAAATTAGTTTATTTAACTGAAAACTGAACTGCTCTATTGTTGGTTGATAATTCTTCTTTTTATATGCAGATTCTACTATTTAGTTTAAATTTCATGTATTTTGTTGAAAATTCGTCTTTCTTCGTAGAAAATGATTCTTTTTGGTGCTAAATTCATTTATTTTTTCACATTTTAACTGTAGAAAGTTGAAAGTTAAACTGCTTTGTTGAAATTTTATTTATTTTGTTGTTCAAGGTTCATCATTTTATTTCCAGTTGAAAATGTAACTGTTTTTTTAATATTCGTTTTGTTTTGTTGAAAAATTAATATTTCTTTACTTGAAAATTTAACTTAATGGTTGGAAATTCTATTATTTTGTTGAAAATTGGTCATTTTTGTAAAAAATTAATCTTATTGTTAAAAAAATCTTCTGAAATCTGAACTGCTGTATTTTCGGTTGGAAAATATTTAGTTAAAATTTAATGTATTAAAAAAAAAATTTTTTGGTTCAAATATCAGCTATTACATTTTTCGTTCAGAATTCATCTTTTTTTTGTTAAAAAATAATTTTTTGACTTTAAATTAAGGCATTTCATTTTTTGGTTTAAAAGTGATCTGTTTTGGTCACAAATTCAACCAGCTGGTTGAAAATTCGTCTAATTTGTTGAGAATTCCTCGCTATTGGTAGCAAATCAATCTTATTGCTTAAAATGCTTTGTAAAAATTTATTTTTTAAGTTAAAGACTCATCATTTCTTTTTCAGTTAAAAATTTAACTATTTGGTTGAATAGTTGTTTTTTCTTTGTTTAAAAATTAATATTTCTTTACTTAAAATTCAACTTTTTGGATGTAAATTCTTTTATTTTGTTGAAAATTTATCCTTTTTGTCAAAAATTGATCTTTTTATTTGAGAGATTATCTTGTTTGGTTAAAAATTCTACGACTTGGTTGAGAGTTACACTACTTTGTTGAAAATTCGTAATTTTTTTTTATTTAGTTGGTTTAATTGAAATTTCAACTATTTTATTTTCGGTTGATAATTAATCGTTTTTATTTGGTTGAAATTTCCTGTATCATATTGAAAATTCGTCTTTGCGGTTGAAATCAATTCTTTTTTATTTAAAATTCATATATTCTTCAGTTAAAATATCAACTGTTTTTTATATGAAATTGAAATTTTTTTGTATAAAATAATGGCTACTACATTTTTGGTTTAGAATGCATCTGTTTTTGCTGAAAACTATATTTTTAACTGAAAATGAAGATAATCCATTTTTGGTTTAGGGGAAACCTCCCTACAGTGGATAGTGCAACCTACATTAGATAATCGTCAATTAAAAATACTAATATATGTAAAATAATTCATATAATTAATAGTTAAGACTCTATACGTGTTCATAAATTAAAATTGAAATACATGATTTTTTTTTATTTGTGTTCTTGATTAATGATCACCCACTATAGCTTGCATTATCGACATTAGAGAGGTTTTCCATAAAAGTGATCTTTTTAGTTACAAATTCAACCAGTCAGTTGAAAATTCGTGTATTTTCTTGAAAATTCCTTGTCCTTGGTAGAAAATTAATCTTCCTGATCGAAAATTGATTTCTTTTTGTTAAAAATTCAACTGCTTGGTCGAAAGTTGAACTGTTTCTTTAAATTTTTTTTTCATTGAAATTGGAGAGGAAATAGAAGAGAGCCTTGAGAATATTTTTAAAGATAAGTTCTTTTTTTCCTTATATCAATTTGTATTAATTTTACTGAAACAAAATTTTTAAAGCTAAAAGCTTCAAATAATGATGAAATTTCTTGATAACAATTTTAGACTATCGTGCCTCATGTAAGGTTAATGGGGGGGGGGGGTAAACTCTAAAGATACTTCAAAGCGGTTAAAAACTCAAAAATTAAACTGATGATGTTTCACTTGACGCGCTGTTTTCAAAGATTCCTAAATGCATTTTAAGTTTCCCTTAAACTTGTGATATTTCAGTTCAATTGTTATAAGTATTTCAATATTTCAAGCAGGAGAAAATTTGATATATATGTTTATATATGGCTCTTTATCGAATTTGAAAGAATTAGGTATGCGAAGGAATTTCCAATTGATTTTAATGGTTTGAAAGAAATTCCAAATCTTTTCTTTCTTGAAAATCCTGACATGCTCGGGTAGGGCTTCTTTTTGACAAATTCCAGGAATTAATTTTATGGTTTTTTCCCTGAGTTTTTGTAATAATATTTTGATCCCTTTTCAAAGAATTTTCACGCGATAAATCAGGGAAATTACGGTATTTCAGAGGTTTCTTTAACTTATGCGAGATTATCCCCAAAAAATCTTTCTAAATCACTCATTATAGAACTGGTTTTTTTCAGCGTGGTATGGCCTTTGGTAATTTATATATTTTGAAAATCGGTGTTTCATAGTAAAACTTTTTTAATCAATCTAATTCAAAGTAGATGCAAGAACAGAAAAGATGTGTTGATTTGAGACGAATCGATTGACCTACAATATTAATACATTTTATTAAAGAGTAGGGAAGTTATGGTAATTTATATATTTTTCAAATCTGTTTTTTATAGTAAAACTTTTTTCACTAACATAATTCAAAATTGATGCAAGAACGGAAAAGATTCCTTGATTCGAGGCAAATCGATTGACCTATAATATCTATACATTTTATTGAAGAGAAGGGAAGTTATAGTAATTTATATATTTTAAAAATCGGCTCTTTATAGTAAAACTTTTTTCATTAACATAATTCAAAGTTAATGCACGAACAGTAAAGATATGTTGATTCGAGACGAATCGATTGACCTACAATATTAATACATTTTATCAAAGATCAGGGAAGTTATGGTAATGCATAATATTTGAAAACACGGTTTTTTATAGTAAAACTTTTTTTACTAACGTAATTCAAAATTGATGCAACAACGATAAAAATTCCTTGATTCGAGGCAAATCGATTGATCTATAATATTAATACACTTTATTGAAGATTAAGGAAGTTATGCTCATTTATAATATTTGAATCGTCTGTTTCGAACAGAAAAGCTTTTTTCATCGACATAATTCAAAGTTGATGCATGAATAGAGAAGATTTTTTGATCCTAAATTTTCAAATAGAATAATTCTGACAATTTTTGTAAAGAAATCATAAAGCTGGGAAAAGGATAGGGTGCGAAAGAACTTTTCCCTTCCCTTTTCCAGCTCGAAAAATTATCATTTCGAATACAAAATTTGATTTGCCTGATCTGTCTTTGTATTTAAAAAATTTTTTGTATTATTTTGTAATTTTGTATTTTTTGTAAATTTCTATCTTTAAATTGATCAAAATGAAGACTTTGGTTTGTCTATTATAGAAAAAAAATAACTAATGCTTCCTCTATGAGAAAGCAAATACATTTGCTAACGGGAAGCAAAGCGCTCGTGAAATGAGCACCATATAATTATAAATACAAACAAAATAGAAACACTC
This sequence comes from Andricus curvator, assembly GCA_932195095.1. Taxonomy (NCBI): domain Eukaryota; kingdom Metazoa; phylum Arthropoda; class Insecta; order Hymenoptera; family Cynipidae; genus Andricus; species Andricus curvator. The sequence goes on from CAKNYM010052596.1 coordinate 580,776, forward strand.
GAGATCGAATTCACAGCTAGTTTTTCTTTTATTTGTGCTCTTGATTAATGATCATCCACTGTAGCTTGCATTATCAACATTAGATTGTTTTACATAAAAGTGATCTTTTTTTAGTTACAAATTCAACCAGTTATTCGAAAATTCGGGTATTTTGTTGAAAATTCCTCGTCCTTGGTAGAAAATTAATCTGCCTGATGAAAAATTGATATCTTTTTCTTCAAAATTCAACTGCTTGGTTGAAAGTTGAACTGTTTCGTTAAAAATGTATTTTTTTAGTTTAGGATTCATAATTTCACTTCAAAAATTCATCCTGCTATAGCAAGATTATAGAGAGTACTTTCTTGACTATTTTTACAAGAATGATTATGATGAACCGTTAATTAAATTACATATAAGTATGGTGTGGCCTTTGGGTTGATTTTTCCCAGAAGAATATGAACAAAAGCCAGTTGTCTTGCGCAAGTCTCGTGACTCGTCGATTCTTACAAAAGTGCTGCCCTGGCCCTAATGTGGTAATTAACTACTCGAGACGCAGTGGGTATGGAGAGGAGAGACGACGATCATGTCATTTTGGGTGGTCCTTAGTGGCTCCTTAGTCGTATTTCTGCAACGCGCCACTTCCTGAAAGGAGGAGACCCTTTACGTCCTTTACAACTTTTACGTCAGGACATTGCGTCCCCTTTCTTTTTTCTTTTTTTGGCATTCGATTTCGGATGTGGGCGCTAGTTAATATTTCTCGCTGATCCAGTCAGTCTACACTTAACGAGCGACCGCGTTAGACGCAATCCCATCTGGACGCCAGGTTCCTTATACTTCAGCTTCGGCAGTTGTTGCACCAAATTAATGTACTCCGGATATTAATGGTCTCGCGACTCTCAGTCTAGTTCAAGTCGAAAAAAATGAAAACACTATTTCCAGACTTTTAGTTCAAAATTTATCTCTAAGTTATAACATCGCTTCCTTTAATTAAACCTGATGATTTATAACTTCTTCCCAGGGTGGGATTCTGAGGAAAGTTTACACAGTAAATGCAAGTTGGTCAGCTACACGTAGAGTGCATTTTTAATTTGGATTAGTCAAAAGTGACTGATTCGTAATCAATTTTTACTGATTCGAATAATGTGGATTCGATGACTGACAAATCAGTCGAAAGTCACTTTTAAAATCAGTTATTTTTGACTCACTGATGAAATCAGTCATTTAAATGATCTAATCTGTTGAATTTGCAAATAAAAAAGTCAATTATCAACCGAAAATTGAGTAGATATATTTTCACCTAACATAATTAATTTTCTACAAGAAAAATGAATTTTGTAGACAATAGACCAATTTTCAACAAAAGAGATTAATTTTCAACTAAAATGATACATTTTATACCAATAAAATGAATTTTCAACAAAGCAGTTCAACCATCAACCAAGTAGTTAAATGATGAACCAAACAAGATGATTTTACGATGAAGAATATTAATTTTCTACAAAAAAGAGGAATTTTCAGCAAAATACAAGAATTTTCAACCATTAGTTGAAGTTTCAACTAGAAAAATGTATGAATTTTTAACCAACAAAAACGAATTTTCAACAAAATATTTAAATTTGCAAGTGAAAAAGATCTATTTTCAACCCAAAAAAATGAATTTTCAACTAAAGTGATAAATCTCAAACCAAAAAAGAAATTTACAAAGCAGTTCAACTTTTAACCAAGTAATTGAATAATTAAAAAAATTATAATATTGCCCCAAGACGATTAATTTTTTACCAAAAAGGCGAATTTTCAACAAAATACATTAATTTTCTACCAACTAGTTGAATTTGTAACTAAAACTGATCAATTTTGAACTAGAAATGGAATACCTTAATGTACAGTTGAACAAATTATTTTTTAACAACAAAAAGCGAATTTAAAAAAAAAATGTAATGTATGATATTTCAACCAAAACGAGATTTAAATTTTAAATAAAAACATGAAATTTCAACTAAGTAGTTGAATTTTCAAATAAAAAAGATCAATTTTCACCCGAAAATAGAATATTAAAATTCTGAGATAAAAAAACTAATTTTCAAACAAAAAATAACGAATTTTCAAAGTAGTTCAATTTTAAATCAATTAGTTGAATGTTTGACCAGAAACGATGATTTATTGAACCAAAAAGAATATTTTTCCACAAAAAAGATGAATTTTCAACCAGATACAGGAATTTTCAACCGAAAAGTTAAATTTTCAATTAAAAAAATATTCATTTTCAACCAAAAAAGAAAACGAATTTTCAATAAAACAGTTAAATTTTCAAGTAAAGAAGATCAATTTTCCACACAAAAAAAAACGAATTTTCAACAAAATACAAGAAATTTCAAAAACGAATTTTCAACAAATTATTATAGGGATGAGTAATAGGGGTGAGTTCCAACTAAAATTATTAAAATTAAAAAAATTTTTTTTGTTGAATAAAAAAACAGTGGAATTCAACCAAAAACGGCCAGTTTTCAATAAAATAGTTGTTACCCCAAACAAATAGTTGTATTTTTAACTAAAAAAAGATCGCTTTTTAATCAAAAATTAAATTTTTAATAAACAAAATTAATTTTCAATAAAAAATGAATGTTTGAATTATTAAATTAAATTTTCAACCAAATAATAAAATTTTCAACCAGAAAATTGATTTTCTATCAAATATTAATTTCCTATGAAATATATTTTTTCCAACTAAAAAAGATCAATTTTAAACAAAAATGAAATAGGTTATAATAACCAATTAAAAAAATTATTCTTTAAACAAAAAACTGAATTTTCAACTAAAATCATGAATTTTTCACCAGAAAAAATGAATTTTTAACAACATTCTAGTGGAATTTTCACCATTTTTTTGTTCAAAATGCAACTGTATGGTTGAAAATTAATAAGTTTTGGTTGAGGATTCAACTATTTGGTTAAAATTTGAAATACTTTGTTGAAAATTCATTTTTTTCATTGAAGGTCCATAATTTCAGTTAAAAATTCAACTATTTGATTGAGGATTCATCACTATAGTTGAAAATTCATCTCTTTGGTTCAAATATTAACTATTTCGTTGAAAATTCTTTTTTTTTTTTGTTAAAAGTGAATTTTTTAAATAAAAATGTAACTGTCGCATTTTTGGTTCAAAATTTATCTTTTCTAGTTGAAAATTTAATATTTTTGAAATTCATGTATGTTTCTGAAAGTTCATCTTTTAGGGAGAAAATGCGTCTTCTTGGTTGGAAATTCATCATTTTGGTTGACCATTTAAATATTTGATTAGAAGTAGAAATTCTTTATTAAAGTTTTATTTTCTTTTTATTTGAAATTTCACAATTTTATTTGAAAATTGATCTCTTTGGTTGAAAATCCCACTATTTTTGCCTGAAAGTTAATTTGTTTTGGTTGAAAAGTTTAGTCTTACATTTCTGGTTGAAAATTTATCTTTTCTGGTTACGATTTTCATTATTTAGTTGACAATTTCATTATTTTTTTAGAAAGTCATTCTTCTTGGTCCAAATTTCAACTGTTTTGTAGAAAATTCACTTTTTTGCTTAAAAATACATCAATTTAGTTGATTTTTTTTCTTTCTCTACTGAAAAGTCTTTTTCGTTTGAAAATTCAACTCTTGGTTGAAAATTCAACGTTTTGTTGAAAATTCATTTTTTTCTTTCGAAAATTCACCCCTTTTGGTAAAAATTTCATCTATTATATCAAAATTGCAACTGTTTGGTTGAAAATTAATATGCTTTGATTGAAGATACAACTCTGTTCTTGAAAATTCATCTTTTTGGTTTCTAGTTCAACTACTTGGTTGAAAGTTTAACTCTATTGTGGAAAATTGATTTTTTCGATTGAAGATTCACAATTTTAGTTGAAGATTTATCCCTTTCGTGTAAAATTGAACTATTTTATTGTACATTTCTTTTGCATTGACAATGAATTTTTCTAACCCAAAATTTAACTATTCTAGTTGCAAATTGATCATTTTAGTCAAAAATGTATCTCTTAGGTTGAAAATTAAACTATTTCGTTGAAAACTTGTTGTTTTTTTTCAGTTGAAAAATGATTTTTCAAACTGAATATTCAACTGTTTTTTTAATTTAACGTTTCATAAAAAACTTTCTGTTGGTCCTAGCAAGTTTTAAATGGTTGTATGTCTAGCAGAACTGGCAGTCGAAACTATTTAAATCTATAAAATCTCTTTCAGAAAGCAAAAAATTAATTTTCAGGATCAGGTTCAGTCATTAATATGCATTTCTATACAGACACGATTTGGTCGTGATATCCCTGCTTTACCACTCCGAAGATCAAGAAACGTTAATTTAGACATCAAAATTGAATTGAATTTAGTTCTAACCATTATTAGAGAATATTGAAATAAATTTTAACCCAATATGCAAAATATAGAAACTGCAAATGAAACTGCATCTTATTCATGATTATGAGACATCGTTTACGGTGATAAATTGAACCACTATTGAAATTTCGCCCGAAGCCGGCGTAATCTGCTGATTTCTTTGAGTCTATAGAAGGTCGGCAGAAATTACAATTTTTTCCTGCGATTCTTTCGAGACCATTGAAAACCAATTTCGCGTCCCGATTTCACGAACTGGCTTACCCTCCTCGGGGTAAATCTCAATCTCACTGGCCGCTCTTGAGAACGGTAATAAATTCAGCGGAACGGCAAACACAGCGGACCGGCGAGTGTATCGAAACCCGAAACCCTAAATCACTGCAGAGATCGCTACGAGGCCGTACCTCGCGGTCCACTCCGAGTGTCTGGATAAATAAACAAATACAGATTAGTTCCACGAGAAGCAGGCGTAAATCATCCCGGAACTCGTTACACGTATGCATAGACGTATACGGCAATACGATTTGTTATTTTGTTGCTGTATCAAGAGAAAGGCCGCAGAGGGTCCTCCAATGGAGAATTGAAGCAACAACCCAAATCCGTGGATCAGCTTTTAACTTGCGTCTTTCATTTTCCAATTTCATTCAGGAAGGATCGCACTGAATTCCGAATTTTCAAAACGCATCATTTTTCCAAAAAATGTAGCGGGACCATTTGTCATTTTGTTGCTCTATCAAGAGAGAGGCCGTAGAGTGTCCTTCAATGGAGAAACAACCCAAAACCGTGGATGAGCTTTTCCATTTACATCTTTCAGTTTCATTTATGTACGATCACACTGAATTCCGAATTCCTGAAACGCATCATTTTTTTAAAAAATGTAGAGGGGCCATTTGTTATTTTGTTGCTGCATGAAGAGAAAGGCCGCAGACGGTTCACCAACGGCGAAAGAACCCAAAACCGGGAATCAGTTTTTCATTTAATTTTTTCGTTTTTCAATTTCATTCGAGTAGAAACTCATAAAACACATAGTTTTTCAAACAATATAGCGGGACCATTAGTTATTTCTTTGCTGTATCAAGAGAAAGGCCGCAGAGGGTCCTCCAATGGAAAATTGAAGCAACAACCTAAATCCGTTGATTAGCTTTCAACTTGCATCTTCCATTTCTCGATTTCATTCAGGTAGGATCGCACTGAATTGTGAATTTTCAAAACGCATCATTTTTCCAAAAAATGTAGAGGGACCATTTGTCATTTTGTTGCTCTATCAAGAGAGAGGCCGCAGAGTTTTCTCCGATGTAGAATTGAAGAAACAACCTAAATCCGTTGATCAGCTTTTAATTGGCATCTTCCATTTTCCAATTTCATTCAGGTAGCATCACACTGAATTCAGAATTTTCAAAACGCCATTTTTTATTTTGTTGCTGCATGAAGAGAAAGGCCGCAAAGGGTCCACCAACGGCGAAACAACCCGAAACCGTGGATCAGCTTTTCATTTAATTCTTTCGTTTTTCAATTTCATTCAAGTAGGGACTCATAAAACACATAGTTTTCCAAACAATATAGCGGGACCATTAGTTATTTTGTTGCTGTATCAAGAGGAGGACAGCAGTGTCTCCTCCAATGAAGAATTAAGGAAATAATCCATTGATTAACTTCAAATTTACACCTTTCGCTTCTCAGTTCCACTCAAGTAGGATTACACTAAATCCAAAATTCTTCAAACCCATCATTTTTCAAAAAAATATAGAGGGACCATTGGTTTTTTTTTTGCTGTATGCAATGGATAATAGAAGAAACACCCCAGATCCGTTGATTAATTTTTCATTTACACCTTTCAATTTCCGATGTGGCATGTCAGAATCACACTAAATCCCGAATTCCTAAAACACATGGTTTTTCCAAAAAATGTAGAGGGGTCATTTGTTATTTTGTTGATGTATTAAGAGAAAGTTCTGCAGAGAGTCCTCCAATGGAGAATTTAAGCAACAACCCAAATCCGTGAATCAGCTTTTACCTTGCGTCTTTCATTTTCCAATTCCATTCAGGTAGGATCACACTGAATTCAGAATTTTCAAAACGCATCATTTTTCCTAAAAATGTAGAGGGACCATTTGTGATTTTGTTGCTCTATCAAGAGAGAGGCCGCAAAGAGTCCTCCAATGGAGAAACAACCCAAAACCGTGGATCAGCTTTTTCATTTACATCTTTCGTCTTTCAGTGTCATTTATGTAGGATCAAACTGAATTCCGAATTTCTAAAACGCATCATTTTTTCAAAAAATTCAAAGGGACCAAAGTTATTTTGCTGCTGCATGAAGAGAAAGGCCGCAGAGGGTCCACCAACGGCAAAACAACCCAAAACCGTGGATCAGCTTTTCATTTAATTCTTTCGTTTTTCAATTTCATTCGGGTAGGAACTCATAAAACACATCGTTTTTCATACAATATAGCGGAACCATTAGTTATTTTGTTTCTTTATCAAGAAAAAGGCAGCAGAGTTTCCTATAATGAAGTATTAAGGAAATAATCCGTTGATTAGCTTCAAATTTACAATATTCACTTCGCAACTCCACTCAAGTAGGATTACACTAAATTCAAATTTCTTCAAACGCATCATTTTTCCAAAAAATATAGCGGGACCATTTTTTATTTTGTTGCTGTACTAAGAGAAAGGCCGCAGAGTGACCTGCAATGGATCATTAAAGAAACAGCCTAAATCCGTTGATCAGCTTTTCATTTACACTTTTCTTCTTCTGATGTCATTTAGTTAGTTTCACCCAAATTTCCGAATTCTTAAAACGCATAGATTTTACAACTAATTTAGAGGGACCATGTGTTATTTTGTTGTTGTACCAAGAGAAAGGCCGCAAAGGTTCCTCCAATGGAGGATAAAAGTAATAACCCAAATCCGTTGATCAGCTTTCAATTTCCATCTTTTATTTTTCAGTTTCACTCAGATTGGATCACTCTACTCACCAAATTATTAAAACGCATCTTTCTTCCAAAAAATGTAGAGGGTACATTTTCTATTTTGTTTTCCTATCAAAAGAAAGACCGCAAAGGGTTCTCCAATGGAAAATTGAAGAGACAACCCAAATCCGTGGATCAGCTTTTAATTTAAATCTTTCATTTCTTAATTTCACTCAGGTAGGACCACACTAAATCCCGAATTCTTGGAACGCATCGTTTTTCCAAAAATATGTAGAAAATCTATTTTTTATTTTGTTGCTGTAACAATAAAAAGGCCAGAGAGTGTCCTGCAATGGATAATTGAAGAAAAAACTAAAATCCGTTGATCAGCTTTTCATTTGTACCTTTTATCTTTCGATGTCGTTTAGTTAAGGTCACACTAAATTCCGAATTTTCAAGACACATAATTTTTCCAAGAGATGTAGAGGGGCCAGTTGCTATTTTGTTTCTGAATCAAAAAAAAAGGCGCAGGGTCTCCTCCAACGAACAAGTAAAGAAACAACCCAAAACCGTTGATCAGCTATTAATTTACACCTTTTTTAATTTCACCCAGGTAGAATCACACTAAATCCCAAATTATTGAAACATATTGTTTTTGAAAAAAATATGGAGTGATCATTTGTCATTTTAATGATGTATCAAGAGAAAGGCCGCAGTGTCTACTCCAATGCATCATTGAAGAAACAATCTAAGATTCTGTCGGCAATTTTCTATTTCCGGAATTATCAAATTCGGTAACATGTGTACGTGTATCGAAATTTCGGTACAAATAGCCAGATTTTTCCGGTACGAATATGGGGAGCTGGAAAAGGGGCTGTTTGTACCGATATTTTGGTACGTATAGATGTATTTTTTCGGTACGCGTGGACTCTTCCAATTATTCGGCAATTTTTTATTTTGAATACCTTCTTTTTCGGGAATATCGCAGTGTCGGGAATCTTATTTGTCGGGTTTCTTCAATCGCCCCCTTCATCGTATATTTTGACGTTTTGAACGGAGTTAAAAATAATGTGTTTTCCCCCCATTTTATTCTTATCTATGGAGCATTCAAGTGATGGACAGCGCGTCACGGTATTAAATAAAAAATAAATACGTAATTACTTTTTTAAGAAACCTGACAAAATTGTGGGGCTTCGTAAGAAAAGAATGTGAAACTCAGGTTTTTTTGGGCCACCCGGAAAAAAGGTAAGTAGGGAAGGCCGATTTTAGTGCGGCGAGTACATCCTCGCAGCTATTACAGTATTACACTGACTCGCGGCGGCAGGTGCAACATCGCTCACTGTCCTCCGTCTATAGTATATTCAAATACTGCTCCCATCGCATCGGGCCATCTCCAAACGTAGTTTTTTTCGCGGTGCCATGAACCGCTAATTAGCCCCGGACTTTGCGCGCCCAGCGGATCCGTGGAATCCGCGGCTGTTTGTCACCCGCGCTCAAGCTCAACCGTCAGGAAGGGAGTGCGAAAAAGGGAAGCATTAAGAGTCAAGAGAGGAGCTTCTCGCTTTGAGACCTTTGGATTCTACCTTTTGCCGATTCCGCGCCTTGAAGTCTGAATTATGGGAGCCCAAAAGACCGCATTGTCGAACGGTATTCGACCATGCTTAAGGCGTCAAGTGCTGAGTTTTGTCATCAGGGACCATTGACGAACATCCGGTTCTTCGCCGAAAAGAGCGTCAGGTGTTCAAACGGAACCAAGCAGAGTCTATCCCAACACTTTGACGCTTTTTTATTTTCTCAGTAGTTCTAGCTTTGATCTTCCAATTTATTTATAAATTCCTGGGTATCCTAAAAAACAATTCGCTTTGTTTAGCACAGGGATCCGAAAGAAATTGAGGGGCATTTTTAGATATTTTTCAATTATTTCTACGAATTCAAAAGAATTTGGCTAAAAAGGAAGCTTCAATATGAAAAAGTATCGAAAGTTAATAAGGCTACGGAGACATTATGTCAACATTGTGTGACAATTATGTTTCATATTGGAAAGAACGAAAAGAAACGTAACGTAACTTTGGTAACGTTCCTTTTTATTCATTTTGATATAAAACTTCAAAGTAACACAATTTTGACATTGCGTCGCCGTAATTGTAAATGATTTTTTAATATTGGCAAATAGTTTTGTTCTTAAAATTTTGCTACCACACTATTATTTGTAAAATTGTTAACGATTTCAAATACTTAGAATAGCTTAATTTACTAAATACATTCTCCCGTCGGCATAGGTCAAAAATGGTTACACAATAATATTTCTGAAGAGAATAATTAATGGAACAATTTTCTTAAGATTCCTGAGAAAATTTCAAGAAATATTTTATTTTGAAAAATTATTTTTAAAGAAAATTGTAAGAGATTTCAAAACATTTAAACAGATTTCTAAGAATTTCAAAAAAGTTTAAAAGATTATAATGGATTTTTTTTTATTCTGAAAGATTTTTCAGACATTTTAGGAAAAATTCGAATAATTTTAAAAGGGATTTAGAACTTTCAAGAAAAATGCAATAATAGTTTTAAATTTTATATGTTTTGAAAAACAGAAGCTTTTTAATAATTTTGAAAAGTTTGAGAAGAATACGAATTTTTGTTAATGTTCCTGGAAAAATTTCAAATGATTTTTTTATTTCGAAAAATAAATAAGAGAAAAATAAAAAGTAATAAAACATTTATATGAAAAAATTTGAAACATTTCAAATAATTTCCTAGAATTTCAAAGAAGAATTCAGAATATTTTCAAGCAAACTTTTTCAATTTCGCAAGATTCAAAAATTTTAGAAAAGACTTGAGGACGTTTAAATATTTATAACTGTTTCAAGCCATTCAAAAATACTTTTAAACTTGAAAAGATTTTTAAAACTTGGAATCAAAATGAAATTATTTTTAAGATTTCGAACAAAATTAATAAGGATTTTAAGAATCTTGAAAGGTTTCAAGAGGATAAAACAATTTTCTTAAGATTCCTGGAAAAATTTGAAATTATTTTTTATTTTTTGAAATAAATTTTAAGAGAGGAATTTGAAAATTATTTCGAAACATTTTCAATAATTTTCCTAAATTTCAAAAAATAATGTAGAACATTTAAAAGCAAAATGTTGCAATTTTGCAAGATAACAAAATTTAAAAACAATTCGAGGAGGTTTAAGAGATATTCAGGAGGTTTGAAAGGATTGAACAAAAAATTGAGAAGCATTTCAAGAATTTGTAAAATAGTTAAGAGGGTAAAAAAAATTTCGTAAGATTACTGGGAAAATTTCAGATGATTTTTTATTTTGAAAAATTATTTTTAAACAAAGTCTTGAAAGATTTCAAACCATTTCCATAGATTTTCAAAAAATTCAACAAAAAATTGGAAGAGTTTAATGAAACTTTTTTATTTTCATTTCATTTCATTTCATTTATTTATTTAACTAATCCAACAGTCCTCAGACCAATTACAGGATTATTACAAAATTCGTAGAAAATTTTTTCATTAATATTAGAGAGCCTATTATATTTTGGGTATACAATTTTCGATAGCTGTCACAAAGCAATTTATTGACATGTAAGTTAGATCTAGATGTGTCGTGCTTTTTTCAACAACTGCGTTGATTGTATTACACATTTTGGAGATCGGAGTTTTATCTAGTGTAGAATCTACATAAAATGGTGAATCAGATCTTGTCTTATATGCTGGTACCTCGAATGGCACTTGAGACAATAAGTAGGGACAATCGATGTAGCCCTTGAGGATTTTGAGAAGAAATATGATATTACACAGTTTTCGGCGGTCATGAAGCGACCATTCACTAAATCTTTCGCACAGCTCAATATAATTCGAACCCGGTGGCAAAAATTCTCCACGAGTTTTCCAGTGAAGAAACTTCAAAAATTTCTTGTGACATTTGTCGATTGCTTCCGAGAGATATTTAGTTTTCGGGTTCCAAATTACAGAGCCATATTCAAGTTTAGACCTGACAAATGCATAGAAAAGTGATTTAAGCGCCAGAGGATTTTTAAACGAACGGCCGGCTCTCATAATAAACCCTAAGGATCTGTTAGCTTCTCTAATCATATTATCAATATGTACATCAAATCGTAGAGCTTCATCAACATATAGTCCCAGATCACGAATGAATTTTACTTTTTCTAAGTTACATCCATTAATGGTATAATCAAAGCTAATGGTTCGAGATTTGCGAGTAAATGACATAACTTTGCATTTAGAAGTATTGATATCTAGAGAGTTATCAGCACACCAATTAACAAAAATATCCAGATTATCTTGAAGTTTAACGCAGTCCTCGATGGTATTTACAGGGAAAAAAAGTTTCGCATCATCAGCGTAGAACAAGATAAAAACACTTAGTAAGATTTCTATTTCATTTACATAAGTAATAAACGTAAATGGGCCCAGATTGGAACCCTGTGGCACCCCAGATGTTGGTACAAAAGGTTTCGATGAGTATCCACCGTACTGCACTATATGTTCACGCCCAGTTAAATAAGATTTTAGCAGTTTCAGGAGTTTGTCAGGTACACCAAGGTCACACATTCTTTCTAATAACACGCTAATGCTTATGCAATCAAAAGCCTTCGACATGTCTGTGTATATGACATCTACCTGATGGTTACTGACTAAGAAGGTCTCGATCATTTGTACAAAAGATACCAAGTTTGAGATCGTTGATCGTCCCTGTACAAAGCCATGTTGCGATGCTGATAACACAGGTAATAAGTATGTCTTCAAGATATCACACAAGCACATCTCTAGAACCTTGGAAAAGTTTGACAGTATTGCAATCGGTCTATAGTTAACTACTAGAGATTTGTCACCTTTTTTGAATACAGGGCAGATACGTGCCTTCTTCCATTGTTTCGGAAAGGTGCCCGATGATAAAGCCAGGTTCGCAATTGTATGTAATGGGACGATCAAACAGTCGGCGCATTTCTTAACCAGGCAGCTAGGAATCTGATCTATACCGGCAGTGAATTTATTAGATAGCTTTTTTATATTATCAGATATATGAAATTTAGTAATCTGGCTATAATCACCAAAATGGTTACGTGGTTTCGTAATAATACCCGGACGTAGCTGCGTAGGAGGTTTATACACTTTATTAAACAAATTTGCAAACCCGTCTACAATATTTTGCTGCGTCGATAGCTCGATTCCCATATAGTTCATAATTCCCGGAATTCTTGAAGTTTTGTTAATAACATTAATGTGTGACCAAAAAGTAGAGGGCGAACTTTGAATACTGTTCTCTATCTTAGCGAGATAAGACGCGTATAAATTTTTTATCGTATATTTTGTAGAAGATCTAAGTTCTCTGAAGACATGTAGATAATAATCATTGTGGGTGTTATTATATTTATTTCTATAACTTTCTTTTAAACTTAAACTACGAATTACTTGTTTTGTATACCAAGGGGGGTAGTTTCGTTTGTTTTTGTTAATCACTGATAAGTACGTACCAATTTCGTCATCCAAGATATCATAAATTTTTTCATACATTAATTCGACAGCAGAATTTACATTAGTATGTGCATTTAAAAAAGTCCAATCTACTGAATGTAATTTAACCGAAATATTAGAAAAGTCATCGTTTGTAAACTTGTATCTCTTAGATTCGGAGTTCGCATTGAAAATTGAATTATTCCCAGATAGTGGCGCTGACGCTTCGAAAAATAGGATCAACGGAGGATGATATGTATCAACTGGTAAAATTGGAGAATCGCAAGGAATTACTTGACAGGGAAATGTAGAGAATACAGCATCAAGATATCTGTTCATAAAATTCATTACGTTATTATATTGCATGAGCTGATGAAATTCCTGGAATGCACATAGTAAAGCCGCTTTGCGGTCATAAATTCCTAAAGACACATAATCATTAAATTTGGAAACGTTGAAATCCCCTGCAATTAGTACTCTGTTATTCCATAGTAGACTTGAGGATGACGTAGCTTCCAAGAAATTTTCTAGCTCTTCATACGAGACGTCAGGAGGATTGTATAAAGCTAATAAGACAAACGCGATACCCTCAACAATAATTTTGACAGCTACAAGGTCAATTTTGGATGTCGAGTTTGTAATAGTACCTATATCTATTGATCCTGAGACAATTCTTGATTTTATCGCAATAAGTACCCCCCCACCTCTTTTATTTTCTCTGTCGCCCCTATAAACTGTAAACAGATTTAAATCAAAAATTTCTGCATTATTTATATTAGGCTTTAGCCACGTTTCAGAGAAAATCAATATATCATAATCTGAGATATCAGGTGAAATAATAAGATCCTTAAATTTAGTATTTAAACCTCGCACATTCTGATAATATATTCTAATTTCATTGAGTTGACTTAAATCTACAACGTACGTGCAAGTGCGGTTGACAGTGGAATCATCTAGGTATCGGCTGTTGTCGTGTTGAGCTGAGAAGGTTGTTTTCTTGTGATTATCTTCGGTTCCCCGAGATATTCCACTAGTTTCAAATTTTCCTCTCCCCGAGACATTCGTTCCTTGAGGTCCCGTCTGACCTCGTCGTATCGTAGGCGTTGAGCAACGGTTCGATCCTGCGTTAGATACATATTAGTTTCTAGTTTCCCCTTCCTCCACTTCCAGTATGCACGAAGCATTATATCTGCTGCAGTTTCTGTTTTGAAAACCACTCTGATAGGCCGAGGTGGTGCAGGCGGAAGAGAACGGGTACCAAATCGATAAATTTTAACGGTTTTTGGGTCGTGATCACTCAAAATATTTGAGAGGAATTGATTGACAGTAGCCGTATCTTTATCAGCTGGTCGTGGAGGGTCTTTGGAGGTAGTTGTTGGGTAATAAGTTTCAGGGCAGCCAAATAAAATTAAATTTTTCTTACGTGCAAGTCTGTCGTTGATTTCCTTCATACAGCGTGAGAAGACTTCTGTTTCAGTAGGCTTGCTGCTTATTTCCTGCACCTTCATTTCGAGCTCGTCGATACGCTCTAGTGCCCCGTTTAATTGAGACCCAAAAACGTCAATTTTCTTAGACAGCTTTTCGGAGTGACTTTTAAATTCAGTAGTGATTGCGACACGTTGATTTTCAAGAAGGAGTTCTGTCTCCTTGCAGGTTTTTTCCCAGTGTTTATTTAATAGTGATTCTAGATCTGTTTTTGTTAGCGGACCTTCTCCTGATGACTCTGTATTGTTTCTGAACATTGGTGAAGTAGATCGTGGTTTGTGACCGCAGCACTTCCTGAGGCCCGTTCTTTGACTCGTTGCACCTTTAGCACAGCCCGGGTGATAGTGACTTCCACACACACATAAACAAGAGTCACCTTCAATTTTAGAGCTACACTGACCACATATGCGTTCACTTACTCCTGATTTCTCCTGTTTTGCCTTATCGTCCGGCATCATAGTAATAATGTACATAAAACAGTTGCACTTTAATTAAATGATATTTAGAATACTTTAAATACCTTAATCAGCACTTAAATCATTATTAAGTAGTAGCGACCACGTGGCTCGGAAAAGAGGTTATGTGCATACAAAGACTTCGCCTTTTAGCATCAAAGTTCCATACATAATCCGCAATGTTTTTTATTTTTCAGACATAGTCATTCTGCTGATGATCCCTTGTACATCTTAATTACACATCGCACCACATTAATTCACATTAAACTGCAATAAACTGCGGAGCACACGAGAATAAAATATTCGCTGCGCGGCCCTCTAGCGGAAAAAGATTTTTCAAATTTTGTAGAAATAATTCGAATCATTTCAAAAAATTTGGATGATTTTAAGACGATTTATCAGGGTTTTGCAGATTTAAACCAAATTTTATGAAAAATGTAATCGATTAAAAAAATATCTCGAAGGTTCAAATTTTTTGGAAAGAGTTCAGAATAATTTAAACTTTGTAAATTTTTCCAAACATTTTAAACAAAATTGAAGTTTTTTAAGATTTTGAAGCTTTTAATGTATTTCGAGAGGCCTTAGAGGAAAAAAAATTTTCTTTGAGATTTCTGGGAAAATTTTAAGTGTTTTTGTATTTTGAAAACATAATTTTCAAAGAAAATTTCGAAAGATTTCTAAAAATTTAAAAAGATTTCTATACATATTGAAAAAATCCGGAAGATTTTGAAGAAATTAAATTTTTTAAGTTCGAAAGATCTTTCAAAATTTTTCTAAAAATTCGAATCAATTTGAGAGATATTTGATCATTTATCTCTTTTGGTAGAAATTTCATATCTTTTGCTTGAAAAATGCAACTTTTTGGTTGAAAATTATTCTTTTTTGGTGAAAGATTCTACAATCTTCTTAAAAATTCTTTTTTTTTAATAAATTCCACTATTTTTTATTTAAAATCAAAATATTTTTTTATTAAAATATCAACTATTACATTTTTCATTGAGAATACATTTTTTTGTTTGAAAATTCAACTGTTTGCTAAAAGTTGAACTCCTTTGTTAAAAACTCATTTTTTTCTGTTAAAAATTATTGAGAAAATTAATCTTCTTGGTACAAAAATGTAGCCTTTTATTCAAAAATTCAACTATTTGGTTTAAAATGCACTTTTTTGTTTAAAATTTATATTTGTGGGTTAAAAATTGAAACTATTTTGTAGAAAATTCATCTCCTTTGGTCAATTTTTTTAAAAGTAAAAATGCAACTAATCAAAAATTAACCTTTTTTGCTTGAGGATTCAACGGTTCTCTTGAAAATTTAACTTTTTGGATGATTTAAACTTTTTTGATTTCAAATTAAAATCTTGTTGGCTTAAATATCAACCAAAAAAGATGTATTCTGAATGAAAAATGTAATAGTTGATATTTTATACAAAAAAGATTTTTATTTTTTAAATAAAAAATAGTTGAATTAATTTTAAAAAAAAATTTATTAAGATAGTTGAATCTTCCACCAAATGAGATTAATTTTCAACCAAAAAGTTGCATTTTTTAAGAAAAAAAGATGAAATTTCTACCAAGATTAATTCAATATCTATAGAAATTTTTTTATATTTTTAGAAATCTTTCGAAATTTGCTTTGAAAATTAATTTTTCAAAATACAAAAACACTTAAAATATCCTAAGACCTCTCGAAATACTTTAAAAGCTTCAAAAACTTCAAAAACTTCAATTTTGTTAAAAAAATTTTTTAAACATTTCAAAGTTTGAATTATTTTAAAATCCCTTCAAAATATTTAAACCTTCGAAATATTTTTTAATCGATTTAATTTTGCATAAAATTTTGTTTAAATCTGCAAAACCCGGACAAATCGTCTTAAAATCATCCAGATTTTTCAAAATGACTCGAATTTTTTCTACAAAATTTGAAAAATATTTCAAAATAAAAAATTTCCATTAAACTCTTCCAATTCTTCGTTGAATTTTTTAAAAATCTATTGAAATGGTTTGAAATCTTTCAAAATTTTTTTTTCAAATAATTTTTAAAAATAAAAAATCATCTGAAATTTTTCCAGTAATCTTACGAAAATTTTTTTTACCCTCTTCTTACTTTACAAATTCTTCAAAAGCTTCTCAATTTTTTGTTTGAAATCTTCAAAAACCTACATATAATTTTAATGTTTTTGAAATCTTTTCAAGTTTAAAATTATGTTTAAATCCTTTAAAAACTCCTGAATATCTCTTAAACTTCCTTGAATTGTTTTTAAATTTTGTAATCTTGAAGAATTTTGCTTTCAAATGTTCTACATTCTTTTTTGAAATTTAGGAAAATTATTCAAAATGTTTTGAATTATTTTTCAATTTCCGCTCTTAAAATCTGCTCTTGAAACCTTTCAAGATTCTTAAAATCCTTCCAAATTTTTTGCTAAAAATCTTCAAAAAAATACATTTTGTTTTCAAGTTTTTAATATCTTTTCAAGTTTAAACATATTTTTGAATGGCTTGAAACAGTTATAAATATTTAAACGTCCTCAAGTTTTTTCTAAAATTTTTAAATCTTGCAAAATTGAAAAAGTTTGTTTGAAAATATTTTGAATTCTTCTTTGAAATTCTATGAAATTATTTGGAATGTTTTTAATTATTTTTTATTTTTCTCTTATTTATTTTTCGAACTAAAGGAT
The DNA here is from genome assembly GCA_932195095.1 of Andricus curvator. Lineage (NCBI taxonomy): Eukaryota > Metazoa > Arthropoda > Insecta > Hymenoptera > Cynipidae > Andricus > Andricus curvator. The sequence continues at coordinate 598,135 of CAKNYM010052596.1, forward strand.
CATTTGAAATTTTTCCAGCAATCTCAAAAAAATTTTGTATTCTTTTCAAGCTTTTCAAAATTATTAAAATAAGCTTTTTTTCAAAACATATAAAATTTTAAATTATCATTGAATTTTTTTAACGTTTTAAATCCCTGTTAAAATTATTCTCGAAAATCACTATTTTGGCACTTTTAGGTTAGGATGTCTCGAAAACCAAAGCCAATTGAGAAATTTGCACCTCGGATTCGAATTCAGCTCATCAAAAACCTTCGGGAAAGTATATTATAGTTTCTGGGTTAGATGGTTGGCTAAATTTTGTCGGCGATATATTTATATAGCCTTAAAAACAAATAAAAATAAAAAGTTTTTCGAAATTTGCATTTTGTATGAAAAATGATTTTCCCCCTCAAAAATCGAAAAACATGCGCTCGTAACGTGCGATTGATGATGCTAATAAGAAGAAAAAGTCTTAAAGTCTCTATGTACTTTTATTTGAACGAACATATGGGGAAATGGAACCGACACGCAGAAAATACTTTTAATTTTTTTCCTAACGATGTACCAATGTTGAAGTACTTGATATGTGACCTTACGCACCATTGCGAGGCAAACACGGTAGGCGGAGCTCACAGGATACACGCATGGTTGTTACACTCCCTTATATATTTGTCAAAATTATCTCCCACGTGGTGTAATGTGCCAAGATACAAATCTGTCTCACCCTGATCGATCTGCAGTTTCATCATACATACATAGCAATTTTACAGAAACATGCTTCTAGAGCATTAAGGCAATTAGATTAATTATCATTACAGCCGAGAACGCCTGAAGCGGACGATCTTGGATACTAATGGGCCCTCGTGGAGAGCTTCAGTTAGTGGATGTAATTAGAGTAGAGTATGAATCTTAATATGGGATCATCAGCTAGATTATGTATTTTTGTGTGATCCATGTCATATGATGACTTTATGAAGTTCTTCGCCTGGGGTGATTGCTAGAGAGATTGATCAGCAATACTGCTTAAATCAGCAAAATGAAATTTTAGATTGATCTGAAATTTATACATCCTCCTTTGTACCACCTCATACACATCCCTTTCTCACATTTCTCATATGAATTCTTCGATCCCCGGAAGTATAACGAGTCGCGAACAGAAAGAGTGAGAATAATGAGCAACCAAGAATATTTTAATAATTGTAATTTTAATGATGAAGCACTGCGCGTGTGGAAAAATTTCATTTTATCTCTGTTAGCATTTGTATTTTACAGGGGAAGTTACAGGAAGAGCTGGTTATTGTATTTTTTGTTTGGATTCACAATTTTTGTAAATACACACTAAAAACTAGGCATTCATACTTATCCGGGATCCTTTTTTGGGCGTTCCAATATGATATCACGAATAGTCTATTTTAGTACGAGTTTCTGTCTTGTTTAGTTCGCTAACTTCAGATTGATAAACGATCCGAGATAGCGAACTAAATTGGTTCAGAGGATGCATTGTTTCAATTGTTCTAAACTTCAATATTATTACGAATTCCGTGAATTTCATGAGTTTCGTGAATTCCTTGAATTACATTATTTCCTTGAATTCCCTGGATTCCATAAATTCATTGAATTCCATGAATTCCTCAAATCCATGAATTTTTTTAAATTCCTTGAATTCCACGAACTCTATTGATTCCTTGAATGCTATGAATTCTTTGAATTCCATGAATTCTTTGAATTTCATGTATTCTTTGAACTCCATGAATTCCTTGAATGCCATGAATTCCTTAAATTCCATGAGTTCCTTGAATTCCTTGCATTCCATGAGTTCCTTTAATTCCGTGAATTCCTTGAATTCCACGAATTACTTGAAATCCATGAATTTCTTGAATTCCATTAATTTCTTGAATTTCAGGAATTCCCCAGTTCCATGAATTCCATAAATTCCTTGAATTTCATGAATTCTTTAAATTCCACGAATTCTATTTATTCTGTGAATTTCATGGATTCCATGAATTCTGTGAATTCCTTGAATTACTTGAATTCCTTGGATTCCCTGAATTCCTTGAATTCCTTGGATTCCATAAATTTCGCTATTTGCTTTAATTCCATGAATTTCGCGAATTCTGTGAATTCCGTGAATTCCATGAATTCCTTGAATTGCATGAATTCCACGAATTACTTGAATTCCATGCATTCTTTGAATTCCACAAATTCCTTAAATTCCTTGAATTTCATGAATTCCTTAAATTCCACGAATTCTATTATATATATATACCATTAAACCATTTCCCTTTCAGGGTAGGCGTGACACTACCCGATTCGGGTAGTGTTTCTAGGTTTTTCTTGTAGTTATAAATAACTACAAGTGTGGGCTCACCACACCCACGATGTGCCAACAGCACTCATGTCAGTATTCTTGAATGGTCACCCATCCAAGTACTAACCGCGTCCAACGCTGCTTAACTTCAGTGATCTGACGAGAACTGGGTTTTTCAGCGTGGTATGGCCGTTGATTTGTTCAATTACTATTGATTCCGTGAATATCATGGATTCCCTGAATATCGTGATTTCCTTCAATTACATGAATTCCTCGAATTCCTTGAATTCCGTGAATTCCTCGAATTCTGTGAATTCCTTGAATTTCGTGAATTCCTTGTATTTCGTGAATTTCGTGAATTTAATGAATTCCATGAATATCATGAATTCCTTCAATGACACGAATTCCCTCAATTCCTTGAATTCCCTGAATTCCTCGAATTCTGTGAATTCCTTGAATTTCGTGAATACCTTGAATTTAATCCTAACACTTATATACCTATCTACCTCATACCTATATACCTACCTACCTTATACCTATGTACCCATATGCACACTACTATTCTCCAACCGAGCAAGTCACGCCTACCCCGAAAGGGAAATGGCTTAATGGTATAATAATAATGAATTCCATGAATATCATGAATTCCTTCAATAACACGAATTCCCTCAATTCCGTGGATTCCATGAATATCGTGAATTCCTTCAATTCCTTGAATTTCATGAATTCCTCGAATTCCATGAATTCCATGAATTCCGTGAATTCCTTAAATTTCATGAATTCCATAAATTTCGCGATTTACTTTAATTCAATGAATTCCGTGAATTCCATGAATTTCTTGAATTCCTTGAATTCCACGAATTACTTGAATTCCATGAATTTCTTGAATTCCATGAATTCCTTAAATTCCTTGAATTTCATGAATTCCTTAAACTCCTCGAATTCCTCGAATTCCTCGAATTCTGTGAATTCCTTGAATTCCTTGAATTTCGTGAATTTCGTGAATTCCTTGTATACCATTAAGCCATTTCCCTTTCAGGGTAGGCGTGACACTACCCGATTCGGGTAGGGTTTCTAGGTGGATAGTTTCTTGTAGTAAATAACTACAAGTGTGGGCTCACCACACCCACGATGTGCCAACAGCACTCAGTTTTCTCGAATGGTCACCCATCCAAGTACTAACCGCGCCCAACGCTGCTTAACTTCAGTGATCTGACGAGAACTGGTTTTTTCAGCGTGGTATGGCTGTTGGCCTTGAATTCCACTAATTACTTAAATTCCATGAATTTCTTGAATTCCATGAATTCTTTGAATTCCATGAATTCCTTGAATTTCATGAATTTCTTGAATTCCATGAATTCTTTGAATTCCTTAAATGCCTTGAATTTCATGAATTCCTTAAACTCCATGAATTTCTTAAATTCCATGAATTCTATTGATGCCGTGAATTTCATGGATTCTATGAATATCGTGAATTCCTTCAATTACATGAATTCCTCGAATTCCTTGAATTCCTCGAATTCCTCGAATTCTGTGAATTCTTTGGATTTCGTGGATTCCTTGAATTCCATGAATATCATGAATTCCTTCAATTAAATGAATTCCCCTAATTCCGTGGATTCCATGAATATCGTGAATTCCTTCAATTACTTGAATTCCTTGAATTTCTTGAATTTCGTGAATTCCTTGAATTTCTTGAATTTCGTGAATTCCTTGAATTCCATTGATTCCACGAATTCCATGAATTCCTGGAATTTGATTAATTTCTCGAATAGCATGAATTCCTTGTATTCCATGAATTCCGTAAATTCCAAAAATTCCGTGAATTTCATGACTTCCGTGAGTTCCATTGATTCCGCGAATTCCATGAATTCCGCGAATTCCATGAATTCCATGAATTCCTTGAATTTCATTCATTTCTCGAATACCATGAATTCCTTTTATTCCAAAAATTCCGTGAATTCCATGACTTCCGTTCGTTCCATTGATTCCGCGAATTCCATGAATTTCATTCATTTCTCGAATGCCATGAATTCCTTGAATTGATTTAGTTTTTGATAGCTGATTCTCATTTTCAGCCTGTTTCAATTCACAAATCGACCTTATTTTATTAGATTGGTGGATCAAACTGAAATTGTACAATTTCTGGGACCGAATATTTAGCCAGTTACGATAAAAATGACTTCAAAGGTTTTACGGTCGGTCTTATGAACTAGAACAATATATCTTCCAACTGGCCGAGTAGCTCAGGCGGTAGCCCGTCGGGTTTGTGGCCGGAAGGTTGCACTCCCCTTGTTAGTGAGATTTGGCTACTTTTTGATAAGACACCTTATAAAATGTAGAAAATCATTTGGTTGAAAAACATTTATTATTTTTTGAAGCTCTCATATTTCAAGATTAATATTTAAATTAGGGTGCATCGGAAAACAAAAATATTTTTCCATTGAAATAAGGATAAAAAGTTGCTAGTAGGTGCTAAAATGCTTTTTCTGATCAGGACACATTGCAAAGCTTGTATACTATATCAATATCTAAGAGAAACTGTACAAGAGTGGGTCACTTCAAAGAAGGGCCATTTGAATTTAATAAAATATGTGCAAACAAAATTATTAAATGTGTGAGATCAAACTGATTTTCGGTGTCAAAAAAATCACTATGTTATGTGAACAGTTCTCATCAAAATAAAATTGTTTCTTGGTATATTTTTCTATTGTCAATAAAGCTTGGAAGCTAATTATTATTTTTTTCCGTTTTGTATTTACAATTATTTAAAAACTTTTTATTACTCGGTGTGTTTCTGAAGAATAGGTCAGAAAGAGTAGGTCACATTGATAATTGCTTCTTTTAATTGCTATCACATGGCAAATAATACTAACAAGTGTCATTTTTGTTGGGTCTCGCTTCGACAATTTTTCCCAATAGTTTGAATGATTTTCGATATTTTACCCCATTAAACCTATTGGAGTTTGGAAACCATCAGTAATACCTTACAATTTTCCGAAAAAAAGTATTTTTTTATCTTCACTTTTTTTACCAGAAACTATGACAAAGAAAAAAAAAAAAAAAAAAAAAAAAAAAAAAAAAAAAACTAAAAAACATATTAATGAGAAACATCAAAAATAAACTTCGGAATAGTTTCTTCAAAACATTAAAAACGCCGGCAAATAATTGATTTTATAAACTTTTTTGTGGAAATAATTAAATAAACCGTTATTATGTTCATTGATTTTAATTACTGTTTCCAATTATGTTCTATAGATTATATAAAAACTTTGGAAATTTGAGTGACCTATTGCATAGTTTCTCCTATACCTGTGCAATATAAATCCAATACAAAATTATCTTCAGTTCTCACAATAATGTTAAAGTAAGTAATTACTATAGGTGAAAAGTACGAAAAGTATCATACACCAGAGACTCGATAGATGAACAATCTCGGGGGTTGCCTGAAAATGGCCTTGTTCATATAACGCGTACAGCGAAACGTAAACAGTCAGGGCCGCCTGAACCGTTTCCATAATATTGCGCAATCTACATGACTGAATAGTATAGTGCATGCGTCCCTTCAGAGGCGGAGTCGCGACCGTCTCTCGCCCTGCCCCCTGAGAAACTGTGGGGACCAGCAATTCTAGGAATTCATATAACGCGTTCGATCGCGCGTTCAAATAGCGAGTCTCTGGTGTATTTCTTGTTTGCTTGAGCCAAAATATTTTTTTGTTTCGAATGAACTTAAAGTATTCCCAAATACTACCAAAACTATGCCTACATAGTTAAGACCCCCGAAAAAAATATCTGTGTTTAACCTGTGAAACGAAAAAAATTATTATTTAACAGTTTCAGTATCTTTTCTGCAATTTTATCCACATTTGTAAGTATGTACTTGTTAATAAATCTAGTATATATTTAAATTATAAATATTTAATACAAGCAGAAAACCAGCTTACTTTTTGAATGAGGTGACTTCTTATTTGAACTAAGATTTAGTTTCAAAAGTTGGTAATATTTTTGGATTCTGGAAAAATTCTCTAATATTTTGCCTTTTATCATGCAGCACGGCAAAGAGCAAATTCTCTGAATAAGCGAAAAATCCATTCTTTTGGATAACTTTGTGTACGGTCTGATAATGAATTTTTCGCTCATCTGAAAGTTTTCAGTTTATTCGGAACAAGAACAAATTTATTTTGGCTCAAACAAACAAAAAATATGCTACTTTTCTTACTTTTTACCAGTAATCATTATTTTAAGAATAATGCGAAAACATAAGATAATTATTTATTGGGTTTATACTGCACAGATTGGTACACAATTTCACTAGTATCTATGCAGTATACGACTTGTGACATGTATAGTGTATACAAACCAAAAAAAAAGATTTTTAATCTTAAAATACTGAAAAATAAATTAATTTTTCTTATTCTGACATTTAACATCGTTGCGCGAACTGCAGAAATTTTTTCTTCATTTGATAAAATAATTTTGGCGCGTACTACTTTTATCCCTATTTCAAAGCAAAAGAAAAACATTTTTGCTTTTCGATACGCCTTAATGTGAATTTTATCATAGACAAATATTCATTTAGTTCTAAAAAAGAATCAAATATCATAAATAATAATGCAAAAAGACCTAGTAATCGACAGTCTGTCATCTGAGTTATTCGCCGGTTAATAAAAGTAACAGCTCAAAGGTTATAAATGTTTAAATTATTTTTAAATAAAAAATATAAGGAAATCTTATGCTTTTATAACAAAATTATTTTTGCGAACCTCATCCCAAAATGTTGTTTACGTATTTCTTTATTTAAGCTATGTTGTGCGAGTTATGATAAACTGTTGTCAAATCCTGAGTATCCTAACTATAATAAACACAAATCTATGATTGGTTACTTTTGTTGGCGATCACTGACATCATCGAAGTTATCAATGATTGATTACTTTACCAATCAAATGTCTAAATAAATCGTTAAACTATTTTCATGATTTTTTCGTAAAGAAAAAATAATTTTCAATACAGAACAACATCTGCTTTAGTCAAGAGTCTCCTGAGACAAGTTTTTTTTCTAATTCAATTGAAGATAATAGTTTACAATATACCTCACTAGGTTTATCAATAATAAAAATTCCCGAAAAATTTGGCTTCAGTAAATTTTTAATGCTTTATTTATTATTTTTATCATTTAAATCTACCAGTTATCAATCACTGGGGTCTTGGCGACAACTGGGCGTTTGTTAACAAAGCGATATAATAAACATTATTCAAATCTTTCAAGATATAAAACTTCTTATTTCGTGCCAGATGAATAATTAATTTTTAAAATATCCAATTATATTTAATCCGATAAAGAACAATTTGCAATCATTTATAGTATCATGAATGAATGGCATGTCGATCGTTTCCTCCGAAGTACAATAAAAGAATCCATTAAGTCAATAAAAATTGGCAGGTGTAATTCTCTAATTTATGGTGAATATTTAATTATCACTTTCAGCAGTTTATCTCAATTCTCCTTGAAAATAAAACTTTCGTTATTCTAGTGACTATTAGATTTTCACGATTAGGAAATCGTGTTTGTGTCTTAAGGTCTTCAAGGAAAAAAATCTAATCTCAAACAAAGATATGCATTACCTTCCAAATAACGTAAACACCAATTCACGCATGTTACTGAGAAAAAACTTTAGCGGAAAAGCAGTGTAATTTATTTATCACAAAAAAAGTACCAGATTGAACGTTCTTTACATGTAGCGGGTCAACTTTTTTCAAAATGAGTTTAAAAATTCTTGCACTATTTCTGTTTCTTCACGTCGTTATGAACACAGAAAGTGTTTCATCATATCAAGGAACAAAAACAAGATATCGTAAGTTGTAACAGTTTAGATAATTTCTTGTTGGAAGTCAGAATGACTCTTCTTGTTATTTTAATGGTCCATTTTTGTATGAGATCTAAGTGACCACAAGAAAGTTTGTTCCGAAAACAAACATAAAAAAAAACACAAAATAGAATGAAGCAAAAATAAAAACAAAACACAAAATAAAACAAACGTAAGAATATACTTTACGTTAATTTTGTTAACGAAACTTTTAATTTTGTTAACAGATTGTTTACTGGACATATTAAACGATGACCAATGTCATATCGACAGCTCTTTCCGCTATGGATATAATATGGCTTCCGGAACATGTGTTAAATTTTCCTTTTGTCCGACTAACAAACCTGCAGAAAATGCAAACAATTTTGAGAAACTGGAGGATTGTGAAAGCTTGTGCACTAACATTTATTATTAATAAAATTTATTTAACTAATAAAACTGTACATTATTCTGTATATAAAGTACTATGAAAGAAAATATACATGTGTATAGTATTTAATTTTTAATTAATCCAATACAAATGAGTTATTGCTAAAAAATATTTAAAATATTAAATTTCTTTTGACAACAATATTTCTGAGTACAATGCTCACAGCTTATCTCAAGTCATCTTGAAAATACAACGTTATCATTATTGCAGCCACTATTTTCACAATTACAAAATCGTGTTTGTTTAATTTTCTTTAAGACAGTGTGTAAGAAAAGTGCCATAAGAAAAAAAAAACATAATTTAGCTTTTCGGTAATCTTTTGACGATAAATTGTAAAAAATTCAAGTAATGTTTTCTTTCATTTCTGAAAAAAAAGTGTTTTAAAAATGAATTTAAAAATTCTTGCACTAAATCAATTTTTTTATATCTTTACGAAATTAGAAAGTGATTTGCTAAAAACAAAACAAAAATAGTTGTTATAATTTTTATAATTAAGCAATTAATATATAAATTAATTAATTTTGTATCTTGTACAATTCTCTTTCCTCTTAACGTAGTTTTCATTGATTTGAAACTGTTAAGTTGAAGTTAGAAAATCCTACGAAGATAAATTATACATTTATCAAAAAATAAGAATTTCCAAAAAATAAATTGACGCTAATTGAATATATTTTCATTTTAAATCTTAAGAATTGAAATAAATATTTTTAAAAAAAGTTCAAACTTACATAATTTTGAACAACAAACATTCAAAATAATTGAATCTTCATTTGCAAATCTTGAAAATTGAAGAATTTTAAATTCGGAATCTTCAAAATTCAACTATTAAAAAGATGTACAAAATCACATAATTATAGTTATCTTTAAAATAGAAATCTTGAAAATTTAATAATTTGCAATTCTATATTTTCAAAATTCATGAATTTTCAGTTGTAGCTCTTTAAAATTGTTGAAATTTAAATTATAAATCTTTAAAATTAAAAAGATTCAATTTTGAAAATTCAAAATTAAAAACGATTGAGTTCATGATTTACAATTTGAAATTCTGTAATTTTGATGATTTACATTATAATTTCTTGAATCTCAAAAAGAATTAAAAACTAGACTTTTGATTTTTAAAATCATCCAAATTAAGAACTTTTATTTAAACATATTTAAAATTGAAGCATTTTCAATTGTGAATCTTACAAATTAAATAGTTAAAAAAAAACGTTCAAAACGACATGCCTATAAAATATAAATTTTTATAATTGAAGAATTCGCAAGCCTATAATTTCAAAATTCCAGAAGTTTTAATTGTAACTCTTCAAAATTTTAGAACTCTAAATTGTACACCTTTGAAATTGAAAAGTTTTTATTTTTGAAAATTCAAAATTACAAACTGTTAAATTTTAAGTTTTAAAAATTTTAATTCTGTAATTTTTATCATTTAAGTACACATTTTTTCAATTTGGAAGATTTAGAATCAAGAATTTGACTTTTGATTTTTAAAATCATCAAAAGTTTAGAAATTTTATATAAAAATCTTTCTTAAAATTCAACAATTTTCATTTTTTTAATTGAACCATTTGCAATTCTGTATTTGTACAATTCAAGACTTTTCAGTTATAACTCTTCAAAATTGTATTCTTTACTTGAAAAGCTTTAAAATTGAAATTTTTTTAATTTTGAAAATGTGCAATTAAAAATTCTGTAATTTTGATGATTTGCATTAGAAATTCCTTAAATTTCAAAGATTTAGAATTCAAAACTTGACTTTTGATCTTTAAAATCATTAAACATCTTTCAAAATTGAAGAGTTTTTAATTCAAACTATTCTAATCTTTTTTGGTTAAAACTATTAATTATATTTAAAAAAAACAAAAATCAATTATTTGGATGAAAATTTAAATATTTTGATCAAAATTCAACAATTTTGATAGAAAAGCATTCTGTTTGGCTAAAAATTGAACTGTGTTGATGAAAATACATATTTTGTGAATGACAATTTAAATATTTTTGTAGAAAATTCATCTATTTTCTTTAAAATTGAATTATTTATTGAAAATTCTGTTTTTTAGCAACTTCGCCCTATTGACTTGAAATTTCAACAATTTGATTAATTTTTCGAAAATTAGTTTTTTGGTTGAATTCTACTTTTTTAATTCAAATTGAAAAATTCTTTGGTTGAAATATCAACTATTTGGTTAACAATTTATCTTTTTTAGCTGAAAATTCGTATATTTTTTTAAGACTCGTCTTTTTTGAGGACAGCTGAAAAATCCCGACACTTTAAGATCCCCGAATTGGAAAATTCTCGAAAAATAAAAATTTTGAATGGAAAAATTCCCGAATTACACAAATCCTGAATTATAAAATGACCGAATAATAAAATTCTCGAATTGGAAAATTCCCGAATCATAAAATTCCTCAATTTAAACAATTTAATTTTTTTTATTGTTTATTCATTAAAAATACAATAATCAGATATTTTGATCCGAGAACAAATATTTATAATGATTTTAGAAACTTTAAACATTAAAAATACTTGATTATCGTATTTTCAATAAATAAATAAAAATTATATAAAAAAAATCAATTGTTTAATTTTGGAAATTTTCTAGTTGGGATATTTTATGATTTGGCAATTTTCTGTCGGGAATTTTATTATTCGGGAATTTTCTGTCGGGAATTTTATTATTCGGGAATTTTCTGTCAGGAATTTTCTGTCGCGAATTTTCCAATCCAGATTTTATTATTCGGAAATGGGTCGACTGAAAAATCCCAAAAAATAAAATTCCCGACACTGTCAAATTCCCAAATTGGAAAAACTCCCAATTTGGAAAATTTTTGAATTGGAAAATTGTCGAATGATGAAATTCCCAAGTTGGAAAATTTTCGAATTATAAAATTCCGGACATCTTATAATATTACCGAATTTGAAAATTCCTGAATAATAAAATTCTTGACAGAAAATTGCCGAATTATAAAATATCCAAACTAAGAGAATTCTCGAATTTAAACAATTACATTTTTTTTAAATATTATATATATATATAAAATAGAGTGAACAAATATTTGTATCAAAGAATTATTTTTAATTTTTGAAGTTTTTAAAATTATTGTTTGAATTTTATATGACATTATTTAAAAAAAAAATTCATACAAAAATATACTTTTTCAAATTATTGTTATTTTAAATTCAAACAATCATTTTAGAAACGTCAAACATAAAAAATATTTTTCACTTACAAATATTTTGATTGTTGTATTTTTAATAAATAAATAATATTTATAAAAAAAATTATTGTTTAAATTCTGAAATTTTTTAATTTGGATATTTTATAATTCGTCATTTTTCTGTCGGGAATTTTATTATTCGAGAATTTTTAAATTCCTTAATATTATGAGCTGTCGGGAATTTTTTCATTCAGAAATTATATAATTCTGAAATTTCATTATTAGGGAATTTTATTATTCCGGAATTTTCCAATTCATGAATTTTATACTGCCGGGAATTTTATTTTTCGGGATTTTTCAGTCGTCTCCTTTTTTGGTACAAATTTAATCTTTTTGGTTCCAAATTAATCTTGTTGATTGAAAATTGGTTAAAAAAATACATGGTTGAAAGTTAAACTGAAAATTTGGTTATTTCATTTTTGTTGTTGAAGATTTAACTGTTTGGTTTGAAAATTTGCCATTTTTATATGAACATTTATCTCGTTGGTTGAAAATTGAGATATTCTTATGAAAGTTCCTTTTTTTGTGTTAATCACTATTTTTTACCTGAATAATCTAATTATTCCATTTTTGGCTCAAAATATATCTTTTCTGCTTGAACATTCATGAATTTCGTTGAGAATTTATCTATTTGCTTGAAAAATGTGTTTTCTTGAAAACTCTTCTTTTTTGGAATATAATTATTCTCCTTGTTTTCAGTTGCAAATTTAACATCTTCGTTGAAACTTAAACTCTTTCGTTAAACATTTATTTTTGATGATTCATCATTCAAGTTGAAAATTTAACTATTTTGTTGACAACTCATTTTTTTGTAAATTTTTTTCTTGATATATTTGCTTTGGTAGAAGAAGAGCAGTCAAGTCCTAAAAGTAATCACCTGGTTCCTGGACACGGCTCTTAATGAAATTGATGCTTTGCATGAAAGGACAGGTGAGAGCATTGAGACCATAACGCTTAATCTTCGGATTCTCGAAACTCTGACAAGCCATAACACCGCGCATACCTCTCTTTATTTTTTAAGCTCGTTGACAAAAAATTTTAGTACGGCACCTGCAATATTTTCTGCTCAAATGTTCCATACTTTATAGTTAACCTCTGCATAATTAAAATTACGATCATTAAGGTATAAAGCAGCTTCCTAATAAATTTTACTATAGGCATTCTCCTCTTTCATCTCCGATAAATAATATTAAATACAGATCATCAGACAAAGCTTGAAGACCGCAGTCAAAATTTTTTATTTTATTTGATAAAGGCCTGAAATCAAACAAACTTAACAGCCAAAACTGCTCTCGAAAGAGGGAAAATAGGGTGATTTTTCACGAAAATATCGGAAAATAATAAGGGAATAAATTCTTTGGAAGAAAATTAATGTGAATGTACCATATTGAATTCAATAAGAAACGCTTAAGATTTCAAATGAAAATATATTTTAAAATTAAGATCAAAAAGAAATCCATTTCATCATGAATAATTTTATGCAAAATGAGCATGAAAAACATTCACAATTAAAAAAAAAACACAGAATTCCAAACTACCTCACTTTTCGGCTCATTAGAGACAAAAGTAACCAAATGAAAAAAGAGGGCGAAAAATTACATTTTCCACAAAATGGTTGAATTTTCAACCAAAAAAGATTAATTTTCTACGAAAAGAAATGAATTTTCAACGATAAAATTTAGTTTTCAAGAAAAAAGTTGACTTTCAAACCCGAAACAATGAATTTTCAACCAAGAAAGATAATTTTTCAACTAGATGGTTGCTTTCTCAACAAAGAAAAATTAATTATCAACGACACAGTTGCATTTACAACCAAATAGTCGAATTTTCAAGCCAAAAAAGAAAAAAACTTTTTAGAAGACAGTTGAATTTTTTACCCAGAACTTTTCTAACAACAAAGATGAATTTTGAACAAAGAAGTTAAATTTTTATTAAAAAAAGATTACTCTTTATCTATATATATATATTTTTAAATAAAAAAGGAAAAGAACTTTTTAGAAAACAGTTGAATTTTTCCACCCAGAGCTTTTCTACCAAAAGAAGATGAGTTTTCAACAAAGAAGTTAAATTTTTCATTAAAAAAAGATTACTTTTTATCATAATAGTTGATTTTTCACCAAATTTTTTTTTAATTTTCAAGACAATAGTTAAATTTTTCGCAAATAACAATTAATCATCAACCAACCAATTGCATTTACAACCAAATAGTTAAACTTTGAAGCAAAATGGACAAATTTTCAACAAAACAGTTGAATATTCAAACTACAATGATAAATTTTGAACCAAGTGGTCGAATTTTTAAATAAAAAAGATAGAAAAGAATACCTTCAACCAAAAAGAGTTGTATTTTCAATCAAACAGCTACATTTTTAAGCCAAAAAGACAATTTTTTTAGAAGAACGTTGAATTTTTTTCCAAAAGGACGAATTTTTTGTAATAGATGAAATTTCATCACAATAGGTGCATTTTGAACTATAAATTATAAGATTTCTAAGAAAAGAGACAAATTTTCAACAAAAGTGTTGAATTTTCAACCAAGAAAGATTTTTCAGTAGAATAAGAAAAAATTCAACAAAATTATTGATTTTTCAAACGAAGGAGAAAAATACCCTAAAATTTTCCAAAAAAAAGAGTTGAATTTAAAAAAAAAAAGTTCAATTTTCAAACTACAAAGATGAATTTTCAACCAAATGGTCGAATTTTTAAATAAAAAAGATAAAGATGAATACCTTCAACCAAAAAGAGTTCTATTTTCAATCCAATAGCTACATTTTTAAGCCAAGAAGACGATTTTTTTTAGAAGAACGTTGAATTTTCATTCCAAAAGGACGAATTTTGTGACAGATGAAACTTCACCCAAACAGGTGCATTTTGAAGCAAAAATGATAAAATTTCTAACAAAAGAGACAAATTTTCAACAAAAGTGTTGAATTTTCAACAAAAAAAGTTGAATTTTCAACAAAAAAGTTATTTCTTAACCAAATAGTTGAATTTCAAACTAAAAACGATCAATTTTTACCAAAAAATCGAATACGTAAAGCAGTTGAAAAAATGGATTTTCAACGATAAAAAAATACGATTTCGCAACAATATAGTTGAATTTTCAACCAAAGTGATAAATTTTCTACTGATGAAACTAATTTTGATTTTTAAACAAAGTAGTCCAACTAAGCAAGTAAATTTTCAATTAAAAAGATTAATTTTCTACTAAAAAAGACGAATTTACAACAAAGTGCATAAATTTTCAACCACAATGAAGAATTTTCAACTAAAAACAAACAAATTTTCAACGAATAAAGAAATAGTTAAATTTTCAGTTAAAAAATCAAGTTTCAACTAAAAACAATGAATTTTCAACAAAATAATTAAACCTTCAACCAATAAAATGAATTTTTATCAAAGTAAATCCACTTTCAACCAATTAATTAAAAAATGTAATAGCTAGTTGATATTTCGACAAAAAAAAAATCATTTTTGAATAAAAAAATATATTAATTTATTACCAAACAGTTGCATTTTCAATCGAAAAAGATTAAATTTTGACCAAGAGAGAGAGTTATTTCAACCCAAAAAAGCTGAATTTTCTAACAAAACAGTTAATTTTTCAAGATGAAAGGTTTTTTCAGTCAAGTGAAAAAAACAATTTCAAGGAAATTGTTGAATTTCCAAACAAAAAAGCAAATTCTCTAGAAAATACTTGAATTTTTAACTCGAAAATAATGGAATTTTTCAACTAAAATGACGAATTTTCAAGTAAACGGTTAAATTGTTAAGCCAAATAGTTTAATTTTAAACCAGTAATTATTAGTTTTAAGCCAAAAATGGAATGGTTAAATTGGAATTTGACAATATTAATTTTCAACAACAAAAAATTGTGCAACAAAATAATTAAATTTGTAACCAAAGAGATCGATTTGCAACTAAAAAAATGAATTTTTAACAAAGTAGTTCAACCAAGTAGTTGTATTTTCAACCAAGAAGATTTATTTTCTGGAAATTTTTTTTTTTTAATAATATTAAATTAGTCAAACTTTTAGTTAAAAAAATTAACTTTCAACCAACAAAATAATGAATTTTCAAAAAAATATTGAAATTCCTAACCAAAGAGATGAATCTACAACTAAAGAAATTATTTTTTAACAAAGTAGTTCAACTTTCAACCAAGCAGTTAAGTTTTCAATTAAAAAGATGATTGTACAACAAAATACATCATTTTTCGACCAAATAGCCTATCAATCTTTCAACCAAGTTAAATTTTCAAATAAAAAACTTAATTTTCCATTAAAAAATACGAAGTTTCAAGTCGCAACAAAGTAGTTCAATCTTCAACCAATAAAATTGACTTTTAACAAAGTAGTTGAATTTTCATCTAAAAACTATCAATTTTCAGGATTAGTAACATTTTTAGTTAAAAAATCAAGTTTCAACTAAAGAACTAATTTTCGACAAAGTATTTAAATCTTCAACCAAATAGCAGCATTTTAAACCAAATAAGATAAGTTCTGAACCCAAAATATAATAGTAGACTTTTCAATGAAAGAAGCTAACTTTCAACGAAAAATAGTTGAATTTTCTTATTGGGCGCAATTAATTCAGCTCGCATTCAGGCAAAAAAAATGAGGAAAAAGGGAAATTTTTTCAAAACAGAGGAACAATTAAGAGGAATTCTTTAAAAACGGAGAAAAGAGAATAGAGAAAATAGTGTGAAGGCTCTGTTTAGATGCTTTACTTGTAAATTGAAATCTCTAATTGTTATTTTGTCAAGGATTTCAAAAAAGAGTTAATTTTTTATATTTGGCATATGCGATGTCACGTTCTACGTTAACTCCCCCCCCCCCCCCCTACATTCGGTACAGTATGATATATTTTCTGAACAGCCGCAATACAGAATTTTCAAAAAATTTCTTAGATTTCATGATGGCCTTGAAGAAGTCTAAGTGAAAAATGACTAATAGGAATATGAAAGAATTTGCCCTCACAGAGTGAATAACGATAAATTGATATATGACGAACTGAAAGGTTTTATTGTCTTATTAGGATCGTATCTTCGGGCTTCTCGCTGATTGGATTTCGAAGCGAAGCTGATTGCTTGGGCTTCGGGCATTTTAACGACTGTTAGAATAAGAAAATCTTATCGCGAGACACCGAAGGCGACACTCTTCTCTCCAACGGTGCAAACGAGCTGGTTAATCTATAAACGATTCGTTACAAAAATTGATTTTAATTAATTGGCCTAATAAGAGAAGGCTCGTTAGAGATAAATGACCACGACCTCGATGGGTGGCATTCGACAAGAACTACCGAGATCACACTTTCGCCTTTATATGGAGAAAAAGACATCAATTTCTCACACACATCTCACTTTTCAAAAAATACCAGATTTACACGGAAAAAAAAATCGACTGTCTTGGAGAATTTTTAGTTTAGCCTTTAAGTATGGACGTTACTTCATTTTTGCATTAACATAGACCTGAGGTCTCACAGACCGCCGCGCCGTATATATGTATATCTGACTGAATAAGTAAAGAAGTTTTTGTTATCTAGCTTATACAATTGAAATAAGTACGAAATTAATTATCATTATCAACTTTTATTATTAATAATCTTTTGCGCCAGTTGGGGGAGGAACCCACATATCAGAAGCATGGTGCGGTCTGGGAGTCCGTACGTTTATATACTTCCATACTATACTATTTTGTAAGTTTTTGCTCACATGAGGAATAAACGGGACTCAAAATTTGTCTGGGACGTCCCTTCATTAAATATCTTATAGATCCATACATAATTTCTATAAATACAGTGAACTCTTGCCTATTCCAAGTACTTGCATTTGCGCATCATGCATGCCAGTGTTTTTCCAATGTTCTTGTTGACGTACGAACCGGTTAAAAACATGGAGAACGATGGAAAACGTAATCGATGATTGTGAAAAATATAACATTTTCTTGAAATACAATTAGCCAACTAAACATCAATATAAAAGAATAAAAAAACAACTCAAATATTTAGCGGAATATTGAGTATTGTAGCATGACGTCACGATCATGATAGGATAGGTGAAAATATCAGGAAGGTTAGCATAGTTGGTACATCTTGACATGGGAATGCTTTTATGGGTTGAAGACCTTCCAATTTCACGAAATACAAACAACTATCCAACATTTGAGGTTAGATTACCCGATTTTAATCAAATCGATCTAATACACTAACCTCAAATTTCGAATTTTTTTTTATTTCATGACACTGAAAGGTTGCCAATCGACAGAAGAATGGAACATGACTGAAAAAATACTCTACACTTGAGGAATTTTTTGGACATTTATGACTTACTTTTACGTTTAGAATATTTTCCCCAAAAAGTCGTATTCATTTCTATGACGTCATGCTAAATTACTCAATTCAAACCAAGGAGGCTTCCTGCTCTTCGGGCCTTTGGAAAATTTATATTCTGAGGATGTCTGAAATTGATGTATCTAATAAAATTTGTGGAACAAAATACTCGAAAATCACGCATTCATTATTATTGTTAAATTCCTAATTGGTTGCATACTGCTTGAATATGACTTTGAGTGACTATTTTCAGTTTGTACTTCTGAGTTTTCTTAAATTTTTTGAATCGCAATTCACAAATGAGGAATTTTAATTGTAAAAATTTATTTCTAAAAGAGAAAGTTTAAATTGTAAGCAACAATTCTGTTCTCGACTTTTTGATCAAATGTTCAAGAAATGACAAGACGAATCTATTCATAACCACTTGACCATATTAAATGAGATTATATGTATTTATTTATTAATAAATTTTAGCCATTTTCTGTATCATCAATTTAGAAATACAAAATTTCCAAAGAAATGATTTTATTAGATGTTAACAAATATTTCTGAATATATCTAAACATTATTGATAAAAGAGAAAATTTCAATTGTAGATGTTTTTCAGTGTTGGTGAATAATAATTTTAGCTTTAAAATTTTGCTACGACACTATAATTTGATGATAACAATAAAAAATAATTTAATTTTTGAAAATATTTCAAAAAGGTTTCAACAAACTGTAAATTTTTGAAGATTTTTGAACTTTTTAACGATTTAGAAACGTTTTATGATGATACTTTTTTTTTCTTAAGATTCCAGGGAAAATTTGAATTAATTTTTTATTTTGAAAAATGAATTCAAGAACATGTTTAAAAATATTTTGAAACATTTCAAATGATTTTCTAAATTTTTGGAAAGGAATCTTGAAGGTTATGAAGCCAAATTTTTCAACAAATATAAAGCAAACTGTAGATTTTTTAACATTTCTAACCCAAAACTTAAAAGCTTTTCAAGCATCTTGAAACATTTCAACAGAAAAAAATGTCTTCAGATTTATGGGAAAATTTAACTTTTTTTTTATTTCACAAAATTTTTGTTAGAAAAATTTCAAAACATTCCAAAAGATTTCCAAAATTGGCAAAAAATAATCTGGAATTAGAAAGATTTTTATATATTTTAAAAGGTTTCAAGGTAATGAAAAATTTTCTTAAAAGATTATAAGACAATTTTAGGAATGAGTCGAGTCAGTTTAAAAGATATTTAGTAATTTTGTAGGTTTCAAATAGATTACAAATATTTTAAAACTTTGAAAGATTTCCGAAAATTTATCAGATATTTAAAAAAAAAATAAAAGCGTCAAAAGGTCCTAAATATCTTTTAAACTGAATCAATTTTTACCTAAAATGTTGTGAAATTCTGTAAAATATAAAAAAGTTTTTCAGAAATTTTCTAGATTTTGTTTAACATATCTGAAATCTTTAAAAACCTTCTTGAATTTTCTCGAGAAACTTAGAAAAATTATATTTATATAACGTTAAAGCAAATAAAAAAAGAAACTGCAAAAATAAATAGTTATTCGAAATGTTTATTTTCTATTAAAAATTATTTTTGCTTTCAAATTATAATTTGCCTCAAATTTGTCTCTCTTGACTGAAAAATCATTTTTGGTTGAAAGTGCAACAATTATATTGAAGATTCGTCTTTTATGTTCAAAAATTCATATTTCTTGGTAGAAATTTAATTTTTGTTAATTATAATTGCAACTGTTTAGTATGAAATTAAATTTTTTTTTTGTGAAAATTTGAATGTTTTGTTAAACATTTGTCTTTTTGAATCCAAACTTCATCTGTAAACTAAAAAAAAAAATTCATTATATTTAAATTAATTATAATTATATTAATTATAATTTTCAAAATTCAAACATTTCAATTTTAATTCGAAAATTACATCTTATGAAAGGGAAAAATTAAAAATTCAGCGTTCAACATGAAAATTCAGACCACTAAAATTATAACAACTCAAAATAAATAAATTATTCAATTACGACTGTGGTTTTAATTCCAGATAGTTTATTTTTCATCTATTTTGATTTTAAACAACACAATTTTTCACTTTCTAATTTCAAATCACTTCATTTAGAATTATTTTTTATTCTTGAAATCTTCCAATCAAATATTTTTGAATCTTAAATAATGTATTCTTGGAATTATTTAATTAAAAATCGACCATTTTTAAGATATAATATTGAAAATTTAAGAAAAAGAATACACATAATTTAATTTTTAAGGCCTAATTCTGAAATTCTTCTATTTTCAGGCTTGAATTTGCTAAATTATTTTCTTAATTTTTCATTCTTTCGAATTTATTCTGTAGGCATTTAGTTCCAAATTTTGGATTTCAAATCCTTCAAACTGAAAATTATGTAACTATAAAGTCATTCAATTTGATATTCTACGATTTTGAATAATTTAAAAAACCAAACAACTTTTTAAATTTAATATTGAAGCCAAACAATTTAGGATATTTAAGACAACATTTTTTTAATATTTGATTTTAAAACTACTACATTTTTAAATTTTAAATAGGAAACCTCCAAGAATAAAAAAGTGTTAAACCAAATATTTTTGAATTCATGCTTCTGAAGCGAAAAAACTTATTAAAACAAAAAAACAAATTCAAACTTGAAGTGTTAAAAATTGAACAATTAAAAGGTAGCATGGCAGAACCACGTATGTGCCCCTTTTTGCGAAAAACGTTTTATTAGCTTAAAATTTTTCCTAAAATTTCACCACATTTTGTGGTGACAAAAAAATTAATTTTCAAATTTTTCAAACAATTTTTATTCCAAAAATTTGTTTAAATATTCGATATATTGAAAAACTAATAGCTCCGTTCGATTTTGCTGAAAATGGTGAAACACACAGACTTTATGCAATTTTTAGCTGAATCGAATAGCGCTATTAGTTTTTCCTTATATTGCATTTTTAAATAGATTATTAAAAAAAAAACGATTTTAATTCTGAAAAAATTATCTATTAGTTTTTGCACTTATAGTTTTCCAAATATTCATGACAACATAATTTTTTTGAAAGTTTTGAAAAATTGTAGTTTTTCACTTTTGAGCCCTCTATTTGGCTCGTAACATGTTTCTGATATTGCACTTATATATTTTATATTAATGAGAGTTCAAAAACATTCTTAAAAAAAAAAAAAAAAAAAAAAAAACATTCTTCATGGCACTTACATGGTTATGAAAGAGGAACGTTTTTTACGATATTTTCCGCGAACAGTATTTTACAATTTTTTTCATAAACCCTTCAATTCCAAACTTCGTTTAAAAATTTAAGCATTTTTGAATTAGGATCTTGAAAATAAGGCTTTAAAATTAATAATTTTTAATTTCAAATCCAAAGTGAAAAATTAATAATTTGAAAATCTATAAGGGGAAGGAAAAAATGTTTATCATTTATTTTATTATATTATTATGATATATATATTATTTTATTGTTTATTTTCCCCCTTCCCCCTCGTGCAAGGGGAACAACTTCATGTTGAAAAAAATTTTATGACATTTTTTTAAATGTTATTTTCTTATTTATTTGTTTTGTCTTGTTTTATTTCATACCATACTAGCGTCTACTAATAAGCTGTTAGATTGACATGATAGAAAAAGTAGCGATGCAGTTAATTAATAATTATAAATACTGGACGCGATTATAAATATCAAGTTTCTCAATCTTAATGACCAAAACATTTTTTATCCTAACTTCTAAACCGTATTCAACTCCCCTCACGGGGAAAAAAATACAATAAATTGATAAATTACAATATTTGCAATTTATTATTGCATTTATTTCTCTTTGAATTTCTTTCTTACAAAAATTTTACAGTAGAACATTAGAACATTTCGAAACGTTTTGCTAATGACTAATCAATCTAAAGTTTGCTCAACAGCATTTTCAATAAAACCAGAAAAACTGATCCAGTTTTAAACTCACTTTGATCGACATTTCTGCGACTGCAGTTAGATTTTTTTCTCTAATGTCACTTAACTAGTTGAGGCGCTTCACCCATACTCTCGAAAGGCTAAGTACATAGTAACTAATGAAGATCGCTCCGTGCAAAGTCCTTCGTGGGAAAATGGATAATGCACCGGCAGGGAGCGAGGAGCAAATTGTAGAACATAAATATCGCATGTACGAGGAAATAGTAAGCAATGCGCCTGTGGAACATTACCCGAGAATCTCAGTAAAGCATTCTTTCCTGTATATACAACACATATACATACACTTACGATCTTCGTTACCGTCGCTGATTCTCCGTCAATGGAATCTCCGGTAGAATGCAATGAATGATTTTGTGTAGAATTTAAACGGCTTGCATGGCATGCTGTACTAACAGAAAAAAATGTTCTAATTAGAAAAGGAAAAGGAAAATTTTCGTCTTCAATTGTTCAACAAGATCTTCTAATTTCCCTTTTTCTTCGTATGCAGTAAAAAAGAATTAGCTGATGTTAATTAATGTTGACAAGGTAATAATTAAATTAGAAGATGTTGAATTTGCTTGGTATACTTTTTCATTGTTGTATCTTCTTCCAACTGTCTTGTATGATTAGCTGATGTTGATTGATGCTGACTAGGTAAGAATTAAATTAGAAGATGTTGAATTT
>CAKNYM010052596.1:622093-634789 GCA_932195095.1 Andricus curvator
ATTTTGTTGGTATACGGGTCCATTTCATTAATGTATCTTCTTCCAACTTCCTCGTAAGATTAGCAGATATTAATTGACATTGACCCGGTAAGAATTAATTTAGAAGATGTTGAATTTGCTTGGTATACTGTTCCATTGTTGTATCTTCTTTCAAATGTTTTGTATGATTCGCTGATATTGATTGGCATTGACCAGGTAAGAATTAAATGAGAAGATGCTGAATTTTGTTTTGTATCTTCTCACAATCGTGTTTTATGATTAGCTGCTGTTAATTTATGTTGGCCAGATAAAAATTAAATTAGAATATGTTAAAGTAAAAAATTAAAAAATAATACTCAAAATTGTTATTATTATTGTCGATTGTTTCATTAAATGTTCGTACACAAAGAAAGTAATATCACAGTAAACCCCGTACAGAAAAAACTAGGGACTCAATTTTGTTTAAGGTCATTTTCTTACAAACTCATTTTGAACTTCAGTTATGTTCGCATTCTTGATTAATGTAAAATTGGAAAAACAATTGAATTGCTGTTGATATTCGTATGGCTCAATATGAGCCGATTATGGTTTAATTTTGTTTCAATACATTCGATGCTGTTTCTTTGTTCAAAACAAAACTTAATCTTTTTCTGTGCGGAATATCAAACCGTTGCATACCATTTTAATTATCAACTTCAGATCAAAATGATCCACTTTTGAGGATGCATAATTAATTTTTACAAACTTCATTCATATATGTCGAGTGAGGAGAGAAGAATGCCAGCAAGTCACATTTGGGACAAGTCACATTGCAGCAAATCTCATTTCTAAAAATTGAAATTTCACAAAAAGTTGGTCAAAGTACGGAAAGACATCCCTGTGCTTAATCACAAAAATAATGTTAGTTCATACCCCTACCCCTTTCCAACGTCCCGTGAGGGGTTGAAAGACACCTTTCTGATTGGTCACAAAAATAATTCAAATCCCCCCCACTACTTTTTCCTAATTTTTTGTGGATTTAAAATTTTTCGAAATAAGGGTTGCCGCAATGTTAATTGCCCCAAATATAACTCACCACAAATGTGACATGCCGCAATGTGACTTACCGCAATGTGATTTGCTGGGGGTTGACATGATTCAGACCCCTCTAAGTGCCTTTGGATCTGGAAATTAACTTTTTTCTTTCTGAAACTGTTTTTTTCAAATTACCTAGGTCCGACTTACACATCTGAAAGACTTACAACTACCTAGGATCAACAGAAAATGTTTTTTATAAAGCTTAATTTTGAACAAATAGTTGATTTTTTAACTAAAAAATATAAATTTTCGACCATTAGTTGTTTTTTTGAACAGAAAAAGATCAATTTTCAACATCCAATTTTAAGTTTAATCATGCAGAGTAATACATAACGTACACTTCATTAATTTGATTTACGTTGAATTATTATTCAGTAAAATTGATTAATCTTCCGAATATGTTATAAAAAGAGCTTATCATAAATCCAGAATTTATATATTTGTTTCAATCTTGAATAAAACATCTGCACAACAAGTATGTATTTTTTGTATAGATGATTACTTACATAGTAAGAAACAAGCGTAACGTGCACTTTTTCAACGTTCAGCATAAATTAAAATCCTTTTAATATCCGGCAATCTGTAATTATTTATTATCTAAAAACAGAAAAACCGGTTCAGAAGAAAAAAAATAAATGGAAAGATTGAACTTCATTGCGATTTTTATGTAGTTTTTTTTACTGATGTAAGAAAATATAAAAAAGTCGTAATGCAGCTCTGGACTTGAGAAATATGTTATTTAAAGAAAAATATGATTATTCTTCAAATTCTTAATAATTGATTACTCTTGAAATGAATTCTTGTAATTAAATTAATTTACTAAACTAAGTTTATTTCCGTTAACATTAAACAATTATCTTCCCAATCGTACTTTTATATGAATATTAAAAAGTACATCATTAAAAAACGTAGTGAGAATGGTTCAGGGTATGAAGTTTCATCATTTTTTATCGTGGAAGGGAGGAATTTTTCTTATTTTCCTTATAATTTAAAGCAGCTCTCTAATATCCAACTCAAACCTTTTTCTTATCCAAAAAGATCACAAGGACCACAGGGCTCACTAATAACTTGATGATTTAAAATTACAAACATCTGTGAAGATGAAATTTTTAATATTGAAAATAAAAATCTGATGTATACACTTTTAATTACCAAGTATTTATTATACTCTTCGTAATGGTCAACATGCATTTTTTCACGGACCAATGCCAACTGAGTTGGATAGAATTTTTTCCATAGAGTCAAAGTCCGAAAACAAAAATCGGTTTATAAATACGACTTTTGAACTTTTTGAATCTGAAATCATCACAATAGCTACATAATGTATTACTTATTAATTACTGTAAAAATGATTACTTATCAAAAACTTTCAAATCCTTCACTAAAATATGAATGGTCCAAAAAAGTGACAATTTCTATATTTTTATTTTTGTCAATTTTCCACTATGCTTATTGGTCTATGAAGTATATATTGCACTTAATTTGAGTAATGAAGAATAGTATTATTTTTTATTTTTAACACGTCGAATTTTATGATTGAACATTTTACTTTGATGTTATATGCTTCGTTTTTATATATTGTAAAGAAGATAAAAAAAGCGTATACAAAACATTATGAAGAAGAAATGACAAAGTTTTCACAAATACTTGCAATTTGGTTTAACCATTTAATTTCTTATCATGATATCCTCACAAAAATATTTTAAATTGAGTTGACTCATCTGCACATATAAACACGATGTCAACAAAGCAAAAAACTTATCATTCGTGAATTATTTTTTGCAGAAAAAAATTAGTAATACTTTTAGATACGCTTTTTTATCTTCTTGACTAATAATAATACATTTGTATACAAGCACAAAACGTCAATTTACGGTATTTTGGGTAATTAGGCGCACCACTATTGTTGTTTAGAATTTAGATTAATATAAATATTTTTTGGTGGATTAGTCAAGTTCGGCCATCTTAGACAAAGAAGGTGTGGATTAGACATTAGTCAACTAAAAAAAATTGAATTAAATCATTAAAAAAACATCTGAAACTGCTACATACACATCTTCTTCTATGAAGAAACAAAATCAGTGATATTTATTCTTTTATCGTACGAAAAATTTTGGGCAGACCCATTTCAAATATTATTTATGGAAGCAGAATGGAAATCACTTAAAAATAGCATGCGTCTCTTGGAAGAAATACAAAACTGAGAAAAAAGCTCTAAATAAAACATTCATTTTGACATGCTAAATAAAAAAAAATTCGGCTATTCGTACAAAAATTTCGGTTAGACAATATTAAATCTTGTGCCAAATTGACAAACAGTAACAATTTATTATTTACTATGTACCAATAAAATATGTTTGTAAAAAAGGGTATGAATAATATCCCTTTAGAAATAATCCCTTTAGAAAAAAATAATATCCTTTTAGAAAAGGATTTTTTCGCTTTTGTCATGAAAATAAATATTTATAGGGAATGATAGGAATCGTTCCTTCGTTATAAAATAGGGTATTCACGTACAAGTATCAAGCATGTTCCAAGATTGGTCGCAAACAAAAATTATTTTAAAATCCTGCAAAGTTTTTTTTTGAATTATTGTTTGTTTTAGAAACTGTCAAAGATTTTTCTGTCAATTTCCTCTGGATTTTATCTATTAGATAAACCACATATTATAAATAAACAAGAAATTAGAGAGTTTATTACAAAATATTTGAAAATAGGTTAAGGTTTTTGTTTTTTTGATACTATCCACACAAAAAATGTTTTTAATGAAGTTCAATGATCTGCCCACCAAAACGATGTCTATAGAGTAATAATAACACTAAATCCTGAGGTATTAAAAGTGCTACAGCTCAATTCAATTGATACGAAAATCTGTAACAATATAAAGAAATAAAAGAATGTTACATTTTTGGATCATTTTGTTGTATATCAAATTTATACCTTCAGATTTAGTGTGACAAACTTATTCTTCGTGAATTCTTTCTTGCGGAAGAAAAGTTGGTAATACTTGTAGATACGCCTTTTTATATTTTGGACTAATAATGACATATACATATGTATGTGTAAACATGAAGCTTATAACATCAAAGTAAAATATTAACTCATAAAATCTGCAGTTTTGAACATAAAAAAGAATTGGATTCCGCGCTTGTTCTTCATTGGCCAACATGCATGAATGCCTTTTTGATCATCCATTTTTTAGAGAAGGATTTAATTAGGAAATTATATTTTGAACTTTGGTGAACTGCTAAGAGCATACCAGTTTATTATTATGTTCTTAACAAATGAAAACTGTCATAAGTGGAATTTAATATTTGAAATGATGAATTATATTCAACTTAATAAATTAACCTCTATATACGTTAATTCTTCCCAATATATTTCTCATAAATTTGGGTTTATATAATTTTTCAATGACAAGTTCCTTTTCGCACTCAACCGTTCAGAAATCTCCAGATTATTAATTTATTTCGGGCAGTGAACTTGCAACATTTTTTTGTAAGGCCAATAGATACAGGGATAAAAAATCTTGAAAAAAGATCCTAAATTTTTAATTGGTAAATACTTTTTAAAAATTGAAGATTTTGAAAAAGCGTTCGGCAACACTATTTGGTACCCTAAACACTAAAAAAACACCAAACTTGAGCAAACTCGTTTTTTTAAATAACTTTATTACAGCTAACATCTTCACTTTGCTGAGAAGAATTTTTGTCATTGGTCCGACTATACTAGATTATACTATTTGGTAAAAACCTATATGAGTTGGCACTAATGAATAATAATCTAGAATGTAAGCAAGGAAAATTATGAACCATTTGAAATTATCGCACTTGATTATTTTATTACGTAAATTATATTTTCACACAAGTATTTCTCGTTGAAACACTCAGAAAAATGTTTGAATCAAACAAAAGTTTGTTTGACCCCATGTCAAAGCTCGTCCTGAGTCCCCATGGGAATCTTGTGCAATAAATATAATTTTAATTATGAGAAAACTATTTGTTGAATTTCATAAAAAAAATAAAAATTTTACTCCTATATACCTATCTACCTCATACCTATTTACCCATCTACACACTACTATTTTCCAGCCGAGCAAGTCACGCCTACCCCCAAAGGGCTTAATGGTATAATAATAATAATAATAATAATAATAAGTTGCAAATACCTTGGTGGAAAATGTTTTACAAAAAAGTACAGAAAACTAAAACTATTTTCACAGTAATCTAAAAATAAATACAGTAAATTACAACCAAAATTATAAGAAAGTACAACTTTTTTCTATTATTGAGACGAATTTTGTACTTTTTTTGTATTTTTGGTAAATTGTTGTATTTCATTGTAGTATTAATTTTTTACAAGAATTTACAACTACAAGATTCTACAGGAATTTACAGGTTTCACAGCCAAAAAGTTGTTCTTTTTCGACCTAGGATGACAAATATTTATAAAAAAAACTTCTATGTTGAAACTTTAAAAGAATGGTAGAATATTCAAAGACAATAATGAATAATCATTATTAAAAAAACAAAAGACCTTACGTTTTAATTTTTTTTAAATATATAGCAATCGATTGGACATCACATGTGTCATTTAAAATTATGTAATTGCAATTTTCTCAATATTTGTCATGTTAGGCCGCAAAAGAACAACTTTTTGACTGAAAATGAAAATTTAACAATTGAGAAAGAATTGATTAAGGTCATTGGAATGAAAAGATTCGATTTTTTGAAGACAAAATTTTTTTCATTTAAAGTTATAAAAAATGTTAATTCAAACGCTCAATAATTTTTGCGTATAAGATGAAAGCTTTGAAAACTTTTCAATTGAACATTTTTCAAATAAAAGTCGTTACGCTGCAGAATTTTAAATTTTACCTTTTATACATAGTACAGTAAAAATATTTAAAAAAATAGAAATCTAAGCTGTCATTTTCAATGCTATGACGTGAAGAATGAAATATAAAATATTATAATATATATCATATATATATATATATATATATATATATATATATATATATATAATACATATATATTATAATATAAATATTATAAATTTTCAAAATTATATAATTTTAAGCAGTTTCAAGTTAGAAACATTACTTTCTACATTAAAATTTGTTTTAAAATCTTTTTAAATATTCTTCCAAAAATATGTTTAAAAAAATCATCAAAAAATTTTCCAGGAATCTAATAATAATTTTATTATCTTGGAACTCGAATTTTTCCTACAATTTTTTGAAAATTCTGCAAGATTAAAAAATTACCTTAAAATTATCCAGATTATTTTTTGAAAATTTTGGAAATCTTATTAAATATTCTTTTTAAAGTAATGTAAAAAAATATTGTTAGCTCTTCTATGAATTTTGATACCAATTTTTTCTTCATTTAAACCCTTGAAAAGGATTAATAAGTTTTAAAGTATTTTGGAATCTTTTCAAAACTTCTACATATATTTTAAACTTACTCGATTATTTTCCAAATTAATAATTGTTATTATTTATTATTGAGGGAAAAAAAAATTTTAATCTGTTCAAATATTCACATAAAATTAATTTCTCAAAATAAAAAAAAAACATTTTAAATTTTCCCAGCAAACTTAAGATTTTTTTTATTTTCTTAAAACTTCGAGAGAACGTTTACATTTGAACGGATTCAGAATCGTCCTGTAAAGTCAATTATTGCTCAATTTTCAATAATCGAACGACAGTTCAATGTGATTTATTACAATAGCAAAAGTTCTTGGTGAAAGTGTAATTTTTTTTTTGAATTGTATATTTTTCTGTAGAAACATATATAATATTACACATCCTACAAAAATTGACAGTAAAGTACAAGTCGAAACGTTGATGTGGATTCTAGAAGTATTGTTTGTAAGAATTAAAATTTTTTTATTTAACTTTGTTCATTTCTACAATAAACTACCAGTATATGCAACATAATTTCAAGCATAGTTTCTTAATATTTTAACTTTTGTGAAATCTTGTATTTTCTTGTACAGACTTGTAATTTTCTACAATGATTTACGTAAAATTCAAAGTGTTCTTATGACTTCAAACACCCAAATTAAAAAAAAAATCTGTTGTTTTCTGTAATACCTTGTAGATTTGTACAACAAAGTAAAAAAAAATATTAATAAAAAGTTATACAAATTTTTGAATTGTAGAAACTTGTACTTTATTGGTATTTTTTTACTTTTCTACAAGAAAATACAAGAAAAAATTAGCTTTTTGTATTGAACTGTATTCTTTGTTAAATTTTGTACATTTTTTTACAAAAAGACACATGTTTCAATAAAAAATTACAGTTGTAGATATGTTGTACTTTCTTCTAAAAATTGTTTCCACCAGGGTAAATGCCATAAAAACTGATATTTCATCTACAGGAACTGCAGAAGTGGTCGATAATAAAGTTGCGATAATTTCAAAGAAAAATAAATTTTTTAAATTTATTTGTTGCAAATTTAGTTGCATAGAAGTGATCTCAAGTTTTAATATAAACCCATACATAATATCTACTACTAAGTTAGATTAAGCTTTCTGCATTTGTTTAATTGGTCTATTTGTTTCAATTTTTAATAAAATATCTTTACATAACTCGTGGAATAACGAGATTTCGAAACAAACTAAATATTCAAGGAATAATAACAGCCGTTCTTACAAACGCCTTATACGAGTAAGCTATTTGACACGTATTTTTATAGAAGTGACGAGCAAGTCATTGTAAAATCCCACAATGTGTGATAATTTATTATCTGAACACAAAAAACAGTTTAGGAGAAAAACATAAAATAAAAATAAAAAGCTTGTCTTCAATCTGCAATCTGACACGCAGTTCTCTGCTAATGTAAGATAATAGAAAAGTCTTGTACTTTATGTTTCAAATGAAAAAAATATTTGCGAAAAAAATGTTCTTTAAACTCATATAAAACAGTTTGCGACGTTTTCGAATCATATAAGATTTTCTGTAAAAACCATAGCAAAATGTTGGAAAATAAACCGAGTTTTTTTCTAAAGAAAGGGTAATAAGTGCGCGCGTAGCGAGCATAATGTTCTAGTAATTTATAAAAAATAAATTATAATCATGAGATGCTTATTCTAGTCACAAAAGAAAAGAGTGTAGAGACTTATTTGTTGCATGATTTTCTTGTCAATTTGTTTCCTGATTATAACAATAATACTACGCATTATAAAGAAAAATGTTTTTTCAAATCAATGATTTACCGAAGTCCTTATCATAGCGAGAAAATTTCAGTAAATTCAATTTTTTTTTTTTCATTTACAGAATATGACTCTTCGCGCGTGTAATAATCCGGCACAGTACTTCTTATATTTTTTTAACATTTAACAAATATGACAAATGAGTTTTCAATGTATTTCCTGAATTTGATTCGAATTTTCCATAAGGCACCATTTACCGCACTTTTTTGGACATATTTGTCACAAAAATGTATTTAATTATTTTGTTCTTATATCAGAATTTTATTTTTAAAGTTCAAGAGTAGGAAAAATGTGACATTTATCTTCATGACGAAAAATGATGTTAAATGTAATATGATGTAATACGTAACATGATGTAATGTGTAATATGATGTGATATGTAATATGATGTAATATGTAATCTGATGCAATGTATAATATGATGTAATATGACGAATTTCACTTCACAACTGTACACTATAGAGGTTTTCCACATTTTTCACGATAAAAGAAAAATAGAAAGAAAATCCAAAAACATCTGGAATTTATATACAGGGTATTTAAATCAATTTTTGCTCGAATCATCCTGTAAATTTGACTTTGGTCCCAGAATTATTCATCTGATAGAAATATTTGATGAAATTTTCAACATTTTTGCTAATCGTGAACAGCGACTGAAAACCCTCTTTTGGTTCAAAATTAAACTACTTAGTTGAAAGTGGAACTACTTATTTTTAATTCATTTTTTGCTCGATATATCATCAGTTTAGTTGAGAATTTTGTTTGTTTGTTCAAAATTTAACTATTTTGTTGACGTTTTTTTTTCAATTATTTTTTTTACTGAAAATTCAACTATTCCATGTTTGGTTGAAAATATATCTTTTCCAGTTGAAAATCCAACTATTTGGTTCAAAATTTCTGTATTTTCTTGAAACTTTGTCTTTTGTGGCAGAAAATTAATCTTCTTGAGGGCTAATTCACGTTTTTAATTGAAAATTCATGTATTTTGTGAAAAATTAATCCTTTTTGGTAGAAAATTAATCTTTTTGGTTCAAAATTCATTTCTTTTGCTTGAAAATTAGTTTTTTTCTATTGAAAATAAATTTGTTTAACTGAAAATTGAACTGTTTTATGTTTGGTTGAACATAAATCTTCTTCAGTTGAAAATTCACCTTTTTAGTTGAAAATTCAACTATTAGGTTGAAAATTCCATTAAAAATTAAAATATTTGCATAAAAATCCATGTATTTTGTTGAAAATTATTCATCTTCAGTAGAAAATTAATATATTTGTTTAAAAATTGATTTCTTGGATTGAAAATTAGTTTTTTCATTAAAACTTAATTTTTTAAACTAAAAATTTAAGTGTATTTTTTATCAAAATTTGTTTTTTCATAGACATTAATCTTTTTTGTAGAAAATTCATTTTTTTGGTTGAAAGTTTAACTGTTTCGTTCAAAATTTATTTGATTTTATTAAA
This sequence comes from Andricus curvator, assembly GCA_932195095.1. NCBI lineage: Eukaryota > Metazoa > Arthropoda > Insecta > Hymenoptera > Cynipidae > Andricus > Andricus curvator. Next base: position 631,830 of record CAKNYM010052596.1, read on the forward strand.
AACTTATTCCTCTAACCGAAAATTGAACTATTCTATTTCTCGTTAAAAAGTATCGTTTTTAGTTGAGGAGTCATCTATTTAGTTGAAAGTTTGTCTTTTTGGTTGAAAACTCCAATATAAGGTTGAAAATTCTATTAAAAATTAAAATATTTGATTGGAAATTCATTTATTTTGTTAGAAATTATTATTCTTTAGTGGAAAATTAGAATTTTTGGTTTAAAATTCATTTCTTCAATTGAAAATTAGTTTCTTCGTTGGAACTTAATTTTTTTAACTAAAAATTTAACTGAATTTTTCATCAAATTTTTTTTTATAGACCTTTTTAGTAAAAAACTCATTTTTTTGTTGTTGAAAATTTAACTGTTTCGTTGAAAATTTATTTGATTTCATTAAAAACTTATTTCTCTAACTGAAAATTAAATTATTCTATTTCTCGTTAAAAATGTATCTTTTTTAGTTGAAAAGTCATCTATATAGCTGAAAATTTGTCTGTTTTGGTTGGAAACTCAAATATTAGGTTGAAAATTCTATTAAAAATTAAAATATTTGGTTAAAAATTCATGTATTTTGTCAAAAATTATTCTTTCTTTGAGCAAAATTAATATTTTTGGTTGAAAATTCAACTATTAGGTTGAAAACTCTATTAAAAATTAAAATATTTGGTTCAAAATTCCTGTATTTTGTTAGAAATCATTCTTTTTTGGTAAAAAATTAATATTTTTGTTTGGAATTTCATTTGTTTGGTTGAAAATTAGTTTTTTTTATTGAAAATTAATTTTTTTAACTAAAAATTTAACTATTCCACTATTCGACGACATTTTGTATTTGATGGACAATTAATTTCTTCCCTTGAAAATTCACCTGTTTGGTTGAAAATTTAACTATTTAGTTAAAAATTTATCTTTTCAGTGGAAAATTCATCTATCTTATTGAAATTTTTTTTTTTTTTGGTAGAAAATTCATCTTCTGGTTTGAAAATTCAACTATTTGGTTAAAAATTTATTTTTTTGATTCAAGATGCATCATTTTACTTCAGATTTAATTTCTTTGATTGAAAATTCAACAAATTCAGTTGAAAAATCGTTTGTTTTCTTGTTGAAAAAAAAATTTTTTACTAAAAATGTAGCTATTTCATTTTTACTGGAAAACTGATATTTTTCAGTTAAAAATTCACTTATTTTGTTGCAAACTTATCTTTTTTATTCGAAAATTCAATTATTTTGTTAGGAAATGCATATTTTTGGGTTATAAATCCCACTTTTTTTCAAAATTTCGTCTTGATGACTTGAAATCTCAAAATTTTTGGATCCGATTTTTTTTATTGATTGAAAAATCTTTCTGGGTTAAAAATGCAACTCTTTTGTTGAAAATTGGTATTTTTTGGTACAATTTAACAGTTTTTTATTCAAAATTATAATATTTCTTGGCGGAAATATCAACTATTACACTTTCTTTTGAGAAATAATTTTTTTTATCATAGATTTATCAGTTTGGTTGAAAATTGAACTATTTCGTTGAAAATTCCCTTTTTCTTGGTTGAAAATTAATCATTTCAACTAAAAATGCAATAATAAAATTGTACAATTATAAATCTTGAATTTTTGTCAGTTCTATTACGCACACAAATGTGATATTCTTTGTCACAGTCCTTCAACTGAAACTTAATTCTTAATTATGTGTGTGAATTCGAGTTTTTCAAATTACCCAATCAGCATTGAGGAAAAGCGCCAACAATCTTATCAATCAATATTATTACATGAATATTAAATTTCTCTATTTTTCAAAACATTATTTTTGGAAGCTTTGAAATTTCAAACGTTAACAAGTTCAATCATTAAAATTTCTTTGTACTCGAAATTGAAGGAAATTAACATTTTCATTCAGTGAGAGTAAATTTACTAATTCCATCTATTTTTGAGGAATTATCAGTAAATGGGGCTATGCGGGTAATACAATCATACAAAATTTTTGTTTTTTGGTATAAATTCCTATAGAAAAACATCAAACCGTCGAGAAATAATACTTGGAGAACTTTTTGATCTGATTAATTTATGAATGATTACTAGGGCGGAGTGAAACTGATCAAATTAGTCGAATCGTTTGAGCTGAGCGAAAAATTTTTTTTGGTTGAATCCGAAAAATGTAAAAAAAAAAATTTGAAATCAATTGATATCTTGTGCTCTCTTTTTTGATTTGAAAATTCGAAAAAATTTCCTTATTGCTTCGAAAATTATAGCGAATTTTTTCTATGTACAGTTTTTGCTAGTGAATAATAATGAAGAATTAAAAATGAAAATAAACTTTTTTGCTTAATTTGTTAATAATCACTTGTTGATAGGGCGCGTAGTTTTTGTATAAATTCGTAAAAAACAGCATTAAAAATTAGAAAATTAAATTTTTTGACAAACCACACAAGCTACGAAAAAAAATAATCAAACAAAAGTTTTTTACCCAAAAGTTATTAAACTAAAAAAGATCTGCAAATTTTTTATAAACTCGTGTTACAAAAATATATTGAAAATAAAAAAATTACATTCCTGGAAAAAGGACACAAGGCACAATAACATTTTATGTAACAAAAGTTTTCGCCTAAATTATATCTACAAATTTGCGCAAAACCACTTTACGCTAGGATGCGTATTTTTAGGTTGAATCGTAAAAAATAACATTGAAAATACACAAATTCAATTTATGGAAAAACGACACCAAATGCAGTAAAATGTTTAATAACAAAATTGTTTTTCTCTAATAAGATGCGCACTTTTTTCAATTATAAAAACAAGACAATGAAAATACGTATGTTTCAATACCAATGCATATTGTGAATTGTAATAATATAAAATTATTGAAATGATACATTTTTCAGGGTAATTGAGAATGAAATTTATTGCAAAACTTAAAAACTTAAAGTAATCATTATTATTATTATTATTATACCATTAAGCCATTTCCCTTTCGGG
>CAKNYM010052596.1:644789-692522 GCA_932195095.1 Andricus curvator
CCCCGAAAGGGAAATGGCTTAATGGTATAATAATAATAATAAAAAAGATAATCGGGACTTACAATTTTTCTGGAACGGCAGCGTTCCGTTCTCTGGGATACCTGCATCAAGCTCAAGTTTGATTAGGTGTGACATCTTGCGTTTTAAATACATTTAAATAAATCAAAACAGAAATATAAAATTGTGACGCTACCGTGTACATGCGGTCTCACGGTAGGCGGTCCGTGAGACCGCACGGTCACGCAGCACCACACGTTTTCCACCCACCTCGTCAAAGCACAACTAAAACTAAAGCTACTAATAATAACAGCCTCGAAAAAGGCCAGGGGGGAGGGATCCACATATCAGTACCATGGTGCGGTCTCTGCGACCGCACGTCTATACTTAAAGGTTAAGATTTTACATTTTTACTCAATCACTTTAAACGAGATTTCAAAATATTTCGAGGAATTAGAAAATTTTTTGGGTCATTTAAATGATTGCAAAAAATTACGAGAGGTTTCAAAGATCTCAAATGATTTTATAAGATTTCCAAGTTTTCAAGAAATTACCTAGTACAACTTCAGAGAGAATCTCAATTTATTAAAGAGATTTTACCAAAATTTTAGGTACTGAAAGAGATTTAGAATTCTAAGTATTTTGCGGGATTTCAGAAGATACCGAAGAATTTCGACGGATTTTTAGGGATTAGGAGGAATTTTTAAGAATTAAGAACGATTTCCGAAGACTACAATTAATTTCAAGGGATTTAAAGAGATTTCAATGCATTTTGAAAGATTTTGAAATATTTCAAAAAACAAAATCACGGGTTTTCAAAGGAGTTTAAGGCCTTAAATGATTTCAAGAGATACCAAAGTATTTTTACAAATTTTTAAAGATGTCAGGGGATCTTAATGCGATTTTAATGATTAGAAGGAATTTAAACGATTTTTAAATATTTCCGATGATTTTGAAGTAGTTTAATTAACTTCAAGAGATTTAGAGAAATTTCGATGATTTCACGGGATTCCAATGGATTTTCAACAAAATACATGAATTTTCAACTGAAAAATATAAATTTTTACTAAAAATTGGATTGTTAAATTATCAGTTGAAAAAATTAATTTTCAACCAAAGAAATACATTTTTAACGCAAAATGAAATAGTTCCATTTTCAGTAAAAAAAAATTAATTTTCAATCAAACAAAAAATGGATTTCCAACTAAGAAAGATCAATTTTCGACTAAAAATGGAATAAAGACATTTTCAGTTAAAAAAAAAATTTCAACAAAATGCATGATTTTTCAACGAATTAGTTGAATTTACAACCAAAAAAATTAATACTCAAGGAAAAGGATGATTTTCCTACCAAAAATAACGATTTTTCAACAAAATTCTAAGAAAGATAAATTTTTAACTAAAAATTGAATAATAATATTTTAAGGCTAATTTTTAATGAAATACATGAATTTTCAACCGAAGAGATGCATTTTTAACTGTAATGATGCATCTGCAACCAAAAAATGAATTTTAAACAAAATAGACCAATTTTCAACAAAGAAGAAGACAAGCAAGAAGATTCATTTTCTACTAAATAAGATCAATTTTCAACAAAATACATTAATTTTCAACAAAATAGATAAATTTTCAGTTTAAAAAACTAATTTTTAACAAATTAACTAATTCTCAATAATATATTTTTAATTGGAATCGAAGAAATTAATTTTCTACCAAAAGAGTGGAATTTTCAACCCAAAAAGACAAAATTGCAACAAAACAGTTGAATTTTCAACTGAAAAAGATACATTTTCCACAAAAAATGAAATAGTTAAATTTTCATTAAAAAATTCATTTTCAACAAAAAAAAACGAATGATTAACGAAGTAGTTAGATTTTCAACCAAAGAGATGAATTTTCAACTAAATTTCAAAATTTACAAAAAAAATAACAACAAAGATTAATTTCCAACGAAATTTATTATTTTTTTTCAACGAAGAAGATTAATTTTCCACCGGAAAAGACGAATTTTTAACAAAGTGCATGAATTTTTAACTGAAAAGTATCAATTATGAACCAAAAATGGAATAGTTAAATTGTCATTAAAGAAAATAATTTTCCACAAAAAAACAAACAACAAATTTTCAACAAAATAGTTGAAAACAATGTAAACCTATGTAAAACCTATGTAAATATGACCATTTTTTGATAAGACACATATTTTTCGTTTTAATCGTGAAAAATGTTATTAAAACTAAAAAATTCCATTTTGCGGTCAAGCTATGCAGGATACGAAAAAAAATTTGTCGACAAAAATTGTTAACTTAAGAAAGACCTAAAAATTTGTTGTAAATTATTCTTTGATAGGACGCGTAGTTTTTGCTTTAATCGTGAAACATGAAATTACAAATGTTCAAAATCAAATTTTTAAAAACTAGCACACGATAAGAAGAAACTAAATAGACAATAGCTGTTCAATTAAAAGAGATCTTTAAATTTGTTATAAATCATTTTTTGATAGGACGCGTGGTTTTTGTTTTAATCCTAAAAAATGGCATTAAAAATGTTTTAAATGACATTTTTGGAAAACCAACACAAGATGAGGAAAAAATAAAGAAAAAAAAGTTATTCACCCAAAAGAGTTCTACGAATTTGTTATAAATTATTTTTTGATGAGGCGCTTTTGACCTTTTCTTCCCACGAGACACGTGATGAGAGTATGTTCGTTAAAGCCGAATGAGCTTTAACAAAAGAGAATTCACAATCACTAAATTTAAGTTGTCGATGGTTTGCCCTTAAATTTTAAAAGATCAATGCAAAAATGTGGGGAAAGTACAATGACCGAGCGCGTAGCGCGAGATAAATACATTATCGAGCGCGAAGCGCGAGATCCAACAGGCGCGCTCTAAATTCACAGAAAAAAACTGGGGTTCCTATTAAACCCAATTTTTGGTTCCAAAGGAGCTGCAACAAAAAGGAACCTCTTTAACTGAAAAGGAACCCAAAAGTATAAATGGTTTCTAAAGGAACCCAAAGTCTGGATTTAAACCGTTCTAATAGAACCTTTTTGTCACTTCTGCCTTGACTCACTTCGAAGATTTTACAAGTTAGTGATGCATATTTCACTTCATAATTCGAAATAAATAATATTACACTGGGTAAAATTTAATAAAGACACTAAGGGATTTCAAGGGATATCAAAATGTTTCGAAAAATTGGAAATATTTTAGGGTAATTGTAAACTCCAAGATTTTTCAATCGATTTCAATAATTTGAAGGATTTTTAATATTTTATCGTATTTTCAAAGATTTCAAGGAATCTTAAAGAGATTTCAAAAATTTCAAGGGATATCAAAAGATTTCAAAGCATTTGAAATATTTAAGGGTATTTTAAAACTACAAGATTTTTCAATCGATTTCAAATTAAAGGGATTTTGAGGAATTTCAAAGATTTTATGATATTTTTAAAGATTCCGAGGAATCTTAAAGAGAATAAAAATATTTTAAGGGATAATAAAAGATTTCAAATTTAAAAGATTTCAGAGATTTTGAAGTATTTTTAAAGATTCCAAAGAATTTCCAAGCGATTTTAAAGATTTAAAGGGATATCAAAAGATTTCAAAGTATTTGAAATATTTAAGGGTATTTTCAAACTACGAGATTTTTCAATCGATTTCAAATTAAAGGGATTTTGAGGAATTTCAAGGATTTTATGATATTTTTAAAGATTCCGAGGAATCTTGAAGAGAATAAAAAGATTTTAAGGGATATTGAAACATTTCAAAGAATTTAAAATAGTAAAGGGTATTTTAGAATACTCCAAGGATTTTTCAATACATTTCAATAAATTGAAGAATTTTAAAAGATTTAAGAGATTTTGAGGTATTTTCAAAGATTCCAAAAAATTTCAAAGAGATTTTGAAGATTTCAAGGGATTTCAAAAGATTTCAAAGAACTTGAAATATTTGAGGGCATTTTAAAGCTCCAAGATGTTTCAATCGATCAATAATTTGAAGGTATTTTAAAAGGATTCCAAAGATTTCATGGGAGACCAAAAGATTTCAAAGAATTTGAAACATTCAAGGGTATTTTGAAACTCCAAGATTTTGCATATTTTATTTTATAATTTCTAAAAGTTTTCAAGGTAATGTTGAAAATCAGACGATTTCAACTGCGCATGTTCCAAAAAGCGCGGTACTATTTGAAATTGTATAATATACACTTTCAATATTACGTTAATATTAAATTTGAAAGAAGTTATGTATTTCTATTATTCAATTTAATTTGTTTTAAAAAAGAATAAAAAACATTTAATAATATTTATCTGTATGATTATTCATAGTATAAAAGAACCCTCAAAAAGAGTTCCTTTAGAGCCTAAGTTCTAAAGGATGCCAACTTTTACTTGAGCCGCGACATAACTGAACCACCAGTTTTTTCTGTGTTGCGACATTTTTAAAACCCGGTCCACATTTGTTTTCTTCACTCTGGAATTAAGGCCATGTGACGAGTGAGTCACGTGACCGGATTCCTACCTTACCGACACTTTTTTTATTTGTAAACTTATTTTCACACGAATAGCCACATCGAGTTGAAAATGTGGGATAATAAATAAGAAGCACTAAGAAAGGTGGGTCTAGTCCTAAATTTTGATAATCATAAAGAAGCAAAAAAAAATTATTTACAAAGAAAATTTTTTTCATAATTATACAAATTTAGGACCAGACCCACCTTTCTTAGTGCTTCTTATTTATTATCACAATTTTTCAGCTCGATATGGCTATTCGTGTGAAAATAAGTTTACAAATAAAAAAAGTGGCGGTAAGGTAGGAATCCGGTCACGTGACCCACTCGTCACATGGCCTTAAGGCCATGTTATACATGAGTCACGTGACCTAAATTATCGATAATTTTTTTTGCAACAACTCACGTCCACACCGAATGAGATATCGAGTTGAAATTCTGAGAAAAGCCTCAGGAAACAATAATGTAAGTTAGTATACAACATTTGGAACGAAATTGAAAAAAAAAAATATATTTTTCAAAGAAATTAAAACCGGTGCAATATCAACATTTTTTGGGCAACAACTCATGTCCACAAAAAATGAGATATCGAGTTGAAACTTTGGGGAAAGCATCAGGAAACTGTAATCTGCGTTTTTACACAACATTTGGCTCGAAATGTTAAAGAAAAAAATGTAATGAATAAGGAAATTCACAAAAATACCGACCGTGCTGTAGAACTCTGTAACCAATTTTCAATGTTCCCAATGAAAAATTTTTGAGGTTCTGGCTCACATGTTTTGAGGAAAATGATGCAAACATCGGTTGCAAAAATTACACTTGATAATATTTGCTGGTTTGGTGCAAATAAACAAATTGATATTTGATATATCCATGGTGTCAGCAGTGTTGATAATGCAGATCGCTTGATTGCCGGTCGATATTTGTTATTCCAATAATAACTTTTTTTCTTCCCCAACTCTATGCTTTACCACACACTGTCCTTTTATATTTATTAATATTTTCCCAAATTTTTTCCGCTCTATTTTAACTTTTATTTTTAAATATGGGACAGAAAATATTGATCTCAGGACTGGCTGGGTCACGTGACTAATGTTTAACATGGCCTTAAGAACGAAAATTGCTGGTTTTTGATGAAGTTCGGAAATGCGAGAATAAAAATCGATGCAGGTTCCGATAGATATAGAAGATCATAGTCTCTCGGAGTGAAAGTAATCGTGTTACACCGTAACTGGAGTCTGTGATGCACGTGGCTGCGGATTTCTCGGGGTGGTTATGTCATTAAGCTGCCACGGTTCGCCGAACCCTTCGCGTCGTTCGGTACGATCGACCAGTTCAAGTGACATGTCGCACATGACGATGCACCTGTACTAATGGGGTCCCATGTACCAGAACGACATGTGAAAATACACGAAAACACATGTACTGCCTGCTTACTAACGAGGCTCGCTTGACTATAAGCTGCCAATTAACGAGCTATGATTCTCATTCGGGATCGACCATCAATTAATTTAAATTCTCCCCTCCCAGCCCCCATCAAATCGCTCTGGGGACCCCCTGCAGGCCGGTCATTTCGCAGGTGGCTCACCTGATACAAGATCAGTGCTGGCAACAATATCGAAATTTACTATTAGGTACCCTGGTGGAAAATTTTTTGCAAAAAAGTAGAGAAAACTAAAACTATTTTTACAGGAATCTATAAATAAATACAATAAATTACAACCAAAATTGCGGGAAAGTACAACTTTGTTCTATTATTAAGACGTATTTTGTACTTTTGTTGTATTTTTATGTACATTGTTGTATTTTATTATAGTTTTAATTTTCTAGAAGAATTTACAAAAAATTACAACTACAAGAATCTACAGGTATTTACATGTTTTGCAGCCAAAAAGTTGTTCTTTTTCGACCTAGGATGACAAATATTTAGAATATTGCAATGAGATAATTTTTAATTAAGATGCGATCATGTATCCATGAAACAACAAAAAACCATACATTAAACATTTTTTTTCCTTCAAATATATAGTAATCGATTGGACACCATATATTTCATTTAAAACTATGTAATTGCAATCTTCTCAATATTTTTCATCCTAGGTCGAAAAAGAAAAACTTTTTGACTAAAGATAGAAATTGAACAATTGAGAAATAATTGATCACGGTCATTGAAAGTAAAAGTTTAGAACTCTTGAAGATAAAAAATTTTTCACTTGAAGTTATAAAAACTGAACCGCAAATTAAGACACTCAAAGTGAAATTTTAATCTTTTAAAATTAAAGCTTAAAAAATGTTTATTCAAACGCTCAATAATTCTCGTGTATAAAATGGAAGTTTTTAATACTTTTTAACTGAAATTTGTTACAATAAAAGCCTGTAAACTGGAAAATTTTAACTTTTATACTTTTAATTTATAAATTTTCAAAATTATATCATTTGAAGCAATTTCAAGCTGGGAAAATTAATTTATACATTAAAATATTTTTTGAAGTCTTTTTGAATATTCTCTTAAAAATTTGGTTTAAACAAATAATTTTCAAAATCTCCAGAAATCTAATAATGATATTATTATCTTGGAACTCGAATTTTTCCTACAATTTGTTTCAAAATCCCGCAAAAGTAAAAAAATATACCTTAAAATCATCCAGATTCTTTTTTGACAATTTTGGAAATCTTATTAAATATTCTTTCAAAATTAATTTAAAAACAATTATTGTTAGTTTTTCTAGGAATTTTGATACACATTTTTTGCCTAAAAAGATTATAAATTTTGTGTTCGAAATCTTCAAAAATCTATTATTTTCCAAATTAATAATTGTTCAATTGTCATTTATGAATCAAAAAATTTTGTTTTGAATATTTTTAAATATTCTCTTAAAATTAATTTTTCAAAATAAAAAATCATTTTATATTTTCTCAGCAAACATAAGAATTTTTTTATTTTCTTAAAACCTTTAAAGATCCTTGAAAAGCTTTAAAATATTATTTTGAGACCTTCAGAAATCTAAATTTAGTTTCTTATTTTTCGAAATATTTTTCAGTTTTAAATTAAGTTTGGATTTTCTCAAAGCTTGCAAATATCTCTTAAACTAACTTAAATTTTTTCTAAATTGATAATTGTTCAATTGTTACTTATGCATCAAAATTCATTAATTTCACTTACATTTATTGAAAATTTCTCAAATAGAAGAATTAAAATTGTAACGTTCAAAGTTTAGATTTAACACATTTATAATTGCTTATTTTAAATAAAAAAGTATGATATCACTAAATATTCAAGAAAATGTCATATTTAATTTAAAAATTTCAAATTAAATGGTTCAAAATGTAATATTTCAGATAGAAACAATATTTGAATAGGGTTTTGAATTGAATAAGAGCGTTCAATTATCAATCTATTAATTTGAAGTTATTTTAAAATTAAGAACAGTTTATAAAATTTCAATCGAACATTTACATTTGTTCAACTACTGAGGCTTTCAATTTGAAAAATTTCTATTCTTAACATTAAAATCTGTAACTTGCTTAATTTTGAACAGATTCAGAATCGTCCTGTAAAATCAATTATTGTTCAATTTTCAATGATGGAACTACAGTTCAATGTGATTTATTACAATAGCCAAAATTCTTGGTAAAAGTATATTATTTTTCTTAATTGCAGTTTCTTGTAGAAACTCACATATTACATATCTTACAAAAATTGACAGTAAAGTACCAGTCGAAACGTTGATGCGGATTCAAGAAGTATTCATTGTAAAAATTTGTATTTTTTTGTAATTTTCTACAAAAATTTACGTAAAATTAAAAGTGTTTTTATGACGTTACACACCCAAACTGAAAAAAATGTGAAATCCTCTAGTTTTCTGTAATACCTTGTAGATTTTTACAACAAAGTAAAAAAAATATATTAATAAAAAGTTTTAAAAAATTTGAAGTGTAGAAACTTATACTTTATTGTGAATTTTCTACTTTTCTACAAGAAAACACAAGAAAAAAATATCTATTTGTATTTAACTGTATTATATTGTTAAATTTCGTACATTTTTTTACAAAAAAGTAGGTAGGAAAATTAATCTTCTTCGTTGAAAATTCATGCTTTTGGTTAAATATTTGATTATTTTGTTGAAAGTTTATTTTTTGTTTGAAGATTTTTAATTTCATTTGAAAATTCATCTCTTTGTTTGAAAATTTAACTACTTTGTTTAAAAATCTTCGTTTTTTGGTAAAAAATTTATTTTTTAACTGAAAATTTAACCATTCCTGTTGGAGATTCGTCACTTTAGTTGCAAATTCATTATTTTGATTGAAAGTTTAACTAGATTGTTAAAAATTAATTTGTTTTGTTTGTGATTGAAAATTAATTTTTCAATTAAAAATTTAATTATTCTATTTTTGCACAAAAATTCATCTTTTTTAGTTGACAATTCATGTATTCCGTAAAAAAAATCGTCTTTTTCGGTAGAAAATTAATCGTCTTGATTGAAAATTTATGATTTTGGTTGAATATTCAACTATTTTGTTAAGATGAGATTTTTTGTTTGAAGATTTTTAATTTTAGTTGAAAATTTATCTCTTTGGTTCAAAATTTATCTCTTTTTTGTTGAAAAATGGTTGTTTATTGTTTGAAAATTTATTTCAACTGAAAATTTAACAATTCCAGTTGTGTTGAAAAATTAACATGTTTGTTAAATATTTATTTGTTTCGTTTTTGGTTGGAAATTTAACTGTTTGTTTTAAAATTTATTTTTGTTAGTTAGTTCTACTGAAAATTTAACTATTATTTTTGAAGTTGAAAATGTATCTGCTTTAGTAGAAAATTCAGCTACTTTTTTGAAAATTCAGTTTTTTGGTTGAAGATTCTTGATTTTAGTTGAAAATGGTTTGGTTGAAAATTTAACAATTTTCTTGAAAATTCATCTTTTCGGTTGAAAACTTAACCATTTCGTTGAAAATTTAACTTTTCAATTAAGAATGCTTGAAAGTTGCTTGAAAATTCATATTTTTTGTTGAAAACTGGACTATTATGGTGAAAAATTTAACTATTTTGTTAAAAATTCTATTTTTTTTAGATGCATCCTTTTAGTTGAAATTTCGTCACTTACGTTGAAAATGTAAACATTTTATTGAAATGTATTTTGTTTAATATTTGTCTCTTCCAGTAGAAAATCAATCTTCTAAGTTGAAAAATCATGGCTTTTGTTGAAAACTCAACAATTTGATTGAAAAATCAATTATGGAATTTTTCGTTAAAAATTCAGAATTTTTTGTTTAAAACTAATCTGCTTCGTAGATAATTCAAGAATTTTGTTAAAAAGTAATTTTTTAGTTGAAGACTTGTCATTGTAGTAGAAAATTAGAATTTTTGGTTGAAAATTTAACAATTTCGTTAAAAAGTTGTTCTTTTTTAGTTGAAAATTTATTTTTTAACTGAAAATTTAACTCATCCAGTAATATTCATACTATTTTCCGTATACCATTTAAAATGGATTCAATAATAACTTTTGGTAAAGTTCCTTTAGATAAATTTGAAAAAGGTGGTGTTGTTTACAAGATCAATTGCAAGATCTGTAAGATGACTTCTGCGGGACAGACTGGCAGACTTCTTAATACTAGGGTGGAGGAACACAAAAGTGATGTTCGTTTGGGACGTTGTTATAAGAGTGTTCTTGCTAGGCATACAAAAGGGTTTGTTGATGTTGACCATGAGTTTGACTGGGATAATGTTGAAATTTTACATAGTGAAAGTAATGAGAGAAAGAGAGAATTCATGGAAATGCTTTATATTAAAAAACAAAATAAGTTGTCTATTAATTTGAAAACTGATTTGGATAAATTAAACAAAAGTTATTCTAGTATGCTTAATTACATTCAGCAATATGTTTTCATGCATCTTGACTTTCGCTTATTTCTGATGTGTTTATAACGGATTTGCCTTTTGACCCACACTTAGATCTCAAGTATCGAGGAGATAGCGTCGTTGTTTCGTCGCTGTCCCCACCTGCTCTAATTTTTCTTACCTTGATAAGGGTGCTGTATGAGCATCGAAACGTTGGATTTGGTTGGTTGCCTTCTCATTTTTCTTTCCTCTTTTTTATTTTTTTTCCAAAGAAACAATCTTTTTTTTGTTCTTAGGAATTGCAATAGGAGCATTTTGTGGTGGTTGTTCAAATTTGATCGTTGGATTCTTGTTTTATTTTCAGGAATTCTATACGTTAACTTGAGTATTGGACGTTAGATATAATTTTAAATTTGATTTTAACCTAATTTCAAATTCTTAAATTTCAGCTTCTGATCATTTTCTTTTTACGAAAAAAGTGTTTAAAAAAATGGTCTCACAAATTTTGAAAATGCTCTAACTTTTTGAATTTCTATCTAAAATGGCTGGTTAACGAACGCGTGTTTTCTTTTAGGGCCTCAAAGAATTGTGTCAAAGCTCGATTTGATCCGTTCATTTTTTCGATAGTTATCGTATTTACGGACGGATAGACAGACAGACGCCATCGCCAAAACTTGATTTCCGGCTTCAGGTGGTCTCAAAACAAAAGATCCGTCGAAAAACTGAGGAGTGAAATTTCTGACAAAGCTAATACTTTCTCAATCATAAATGATGAGAAAGTAAAAATATGATTACTAAAGAAGAAGACTGTTCTCATCGATTTCTAACGGATAAGGAAGAATTCAAATGAAGTAACCGGTCAGTATAAAAAATAAACATTTCAGGAAGCACCAACTGGCAGAAGTCAAGTCATGTGAATAATAAAAAGTGATATATCTCCTGGCATAAAGCAGTAAGAATACAAACCTCTTTAGGAAAGTGCCCACCGTACCGTAAACTCATGAGTGCGTATCATTTCACAAGTGAGCATTAAGTCACTATGATAAGGAGTCTTGTTCCATAGCAAGCAGGGAAGTTTTTCTTATTAGTTATTATACTTTCGTTTCGCATTCAGACACAGCAGATGTAGAAAGATTATTTAATCAGATCCATGGTGCCACTCACAATTCACCTCCAAAGCTTCCCACGCAAACATCTTGATTTGACTGATACATCTATTGCTCACAAACTAAAAACCTGCTCTTTATTTAGATATTCAATTTTGATAGAGAGAATGAATAATCAAAGTTTGATCGAATCCTAAACTATTTTTATCTGCAAGAATGCTAAGAATTGGTTTTCCGAATCTTAAGTTGAATTTATAAATTTAATTAGTATAAGAAGGAGAGGAAGGCAGACTTTGGAGCCCAAAATGCTTTCAAAACATACATTTTTTAAAAATAAAACCAATGTAAGTACATTAGTGAATTCAATTTGAAACGCTTTAAATTCCTAGGATTTTGAATCAAAAAATTTTGTATTTTTAACACAATAGGTGAATTTTTGATCAAGAAGATTAATTTTCCACAAAAGTAGATGAAATTTCAACAAAATTAATGAATCTTCAACCAAATAGTGGAACCTTCAACTGAGAAAGATCAATTTTCAACCAAAAATGGAGTAGTTAAATTTTGAGCTTGGAGGAATAAATTTGTCAACAAGTAAAAAGAGTTTTCAACGAAATAATCGAATTTACGACCGAAATGAAAAAACTAAAATGAAGAATCTTCAACGAAACGAAAATTAATTTCAACAAACTAGTTGAATTTTCCACCAACCTATCAAATTTCCAAGCCAGAAAGACGAATTTTCTAAAAAATGGTTAAATTTTCAACCCAAAAATATGAATTTTTATCAAAAAAGTTAACTTTTAACCAAATAGTTGAATTTCGAACAAAGAAAAATAAATTTTCTACGAAACAATCGGATTTTCTACAGGAAAATACAATTTTGCGACACAAATGACAAATTTTCTAAAAAACGGTTGAAGTTTCAACCCAAAAATATGAATTTTTATCAAAAAACTTAACTTTTAACCAAATAGTTGAATTTCAAACAAAGAAAAATAAATTTTCTACAAAACAATCGAATTCTCAACCGGAAAATACTACTTTTCAACAAAAAAGTTTAATTTCAACCTAGTTGGTTGAATTCTCTACCAACCTATTAAATTTTCAAGCCAAAAAGATACATTTTCTAAAAAACGATTGAATTTTCAACCCAAAAATATGAATTTTTAACAAAAAAGTTCTGTTTCAACCAAATAGTTGAATAAAAAAAAAATAAATAAAAAACCAAACCATCTACAAAACAATCGACTTCTCACTCCAAAAATATGAAATATTAACAAAAAAAATAATTTTCAAATAAAAACTTAAATTTTCAAGCAAAAAAAAGAACAACATTCTACAGAATTATTGAATTTTCAACCTGAAAATACGAATTTTCAACAAAAAGTTCGTTTTAAAACAAATAGTTAAATTGTTTACAAAACAGTTGAATTTTTAACCAAAAAATATATATTAAAAAAAAATACATTTTCAATCAAATTATTAAACTTCCGACCAAAAAATATAACTTTTCAACAAAAAAGGTAATTTTTTATGAAACAGTTGAATTTGCAAACAAAGAAAAACGAACTTTCCAGAAAATAATAGAATTTTTAAACCAAAAATACGAATTTTCAACAAAAAAAGTGAATTTTCAAACACAGAAAAATAAAGATTCTGCACAACTATCGAATTTTCCCTCCAAAAATACGGATTTAAAAAAAAAAAAGTTAATTTCAAACCAAATAGTGAAATTTTTTACAAAAAAGTTGAATTTTCTACCTAAAAATATAAATTTGTAACAAAGCCATAAGTTTAAAAACAAATAGTTGAATTTTCAAACAGAAGAAAAACAACTTCAAAAAAAAATTGAATTTTCAACTCGAAAATACGAATGTTCAACAAAAAAGTTAACTTTAGACCAAATAGTTGTTTTAAAACCAAAATGTTAAATTTTTAAGTCAAAAATATGAATTTTCAACAACAACAAAATTTGTAAACAAATAGTTGAATTTTTAAACGAATAATTAAATTTTCTACCAAATTGTTAAATTTTCTAGCCAAAAAGACAAATTTTCTACAAAACAGTTGACTTTTCGACTCAAGAATATACATTTTTAACAAAAAAATTAATTTTCAAACAAATAGTTGAATTGTCTAAGTAATTTTTCAACTTTCTAGCCAAAAAGAAGAATTTTCTACAAAACAGTTGAATTTTCGACAAAAAAATATAAATTTTTGACGAAAAAATTTTCAACCGATTAGTTGAATGCCAGTTTATTAAATTTTCTATCATCTATAACCGATTAGTTGAATGCCAGTTTATTAAATTTTCTATCAAAAACGACAAATTTTCTACAAAAAAGTTTAATTTTGAACCGAAAAATATAAATTTGTAACAAGAAAATAAATTTTCAAACAAATAGTTGCATTTTCAAACAAAAGAAAAACAACTTCATACAAAAAAATTGAATTTTTAACTCGAAAATACGAATGTTTAACAAAAAAGTTAACTTTAGACCAAATAGTTGTTTTAACACAAAAATGTTAAATTTTCAAGTCAAAAATATAAATTTTCAGCAACAACAATATTTGTAAACAAATAGTTGAATCTTTAAACGAATAATTAAATTTTCTACCAAATTGTTAAATTTTTTAGCCAGCAAGACGAATTTTCTACAAAACAGTTGAATTTTCGACTCAATAATATAAATTTTTAACAAAAAAATTAATTTTCAAACAAATAGTCGAATTGTCTACGTAATTTTTCAACTTTCTAGCCAAAAAGAAGAATTTCCTACAAAACAGTTGAATTTTCGACAAAAAAATATAAATTTTTGACGTAAAAATTTTCAACCGAATAGTTGAAAGCCAATTTATTAAATTTTCTATCCAAAAAGACGAATTTTCTACAAAAAAGTTTAATTTTGAATCGAAAAACATAAATTTTTAACAAAAAAGTTATCTTTTGACCAAAAGTTGTATTTTATACCAAAACGTAGAATTTTCAAGTCAAAAATATAAATTTTCAACAAAAAAGTTATCTTTCGACCAAAAGTTGTATTTTATATCAAAATTTAGAATTTTCAAGTCAAAAATATAAATTTTCAACGAAATAAAATAGGTTTTTCTAGTCAAAAAGACGAAAATTCTACGAAACTCTAAACCCCAAAAGTATAAAGTTTAAATCAAACAGTTAATTTTCAACCAAATGGTTTAATTTTCGACCAAAATAGTTGAATTGTTAACCCAAGAAGACGAATTTTCAAGAAAACAGTTAATTTTCAAACAATAAAGATGACTTTCCTACAAAAAAAAAAAATAAATTTTCAACCAAATAGTTGAATTTTCAATTCAAAAGGACGAATTTTCTATCAATAAAGATCAATTTCGACAGAGCGGTTGATCATCTAACAAATAAACAAAGTGATTAAATTTTTAACAAAATAATTCAATTTCGAACCATAAAATTTAATTTTCAACTTAAAACGATGAATTTTCAAGCCAAAAAGACGAATTTTTAACAAAATATTTGAATTTTTTACACAAAAAATAAATTTTCGACATAATAGTTAAATTTTTTAACAAAATAATTGAACTTTTGACCAAATAGTTTAATTTTAAACTAAAGGGTTGACTTTTCAAACAAAAGGGATTAAAATTTAACCAAAAATGAACTGTCTTTTTAACCTAAGACATTTTCAACCGAATAGTTAAATTTTTAACTCAAAAAGGCGAATCTTTATCAAAACGGTTTATTTTCAAGCAATAAATACGACATTTCTACAAAAAAAGATGAATGTTCAATAAAACGAACGAATTTTTTATCCCAAAAAGACAAAGGTTCAACAACACACTTGAATTTTGTTCAAGCCAAAAACATGAGTTTTCAACAAAAAAGTTCATTTTCGACCGAATAGTTGAATTTTATACAAAAATTGTTAAATTTTCAACAAAAAAGTTTAATTTTCAACAAAAAAGTTTAATTTTCAACCAAAATAGTTGAATGTTTAATAAAAAGAAAATTATAAAATAACTGAATTCTGAACTCGAAAGTATTAAATTTACAGCAACAAACTTCATTTTCATCCAAATGAATAAATTTTAACCAAATAGTCACATTTTTAACCAAAAGAGATGAATTCTATGCCAAAAATATGAAAATAGACTTCTCAACTGAAAAAAAAAATAACGTTTAACAAAAAGTAGTTAATATTTAAGCAAAAAAACGAGAAAGGGAAAAGAGGGGAAATATCTTGAAAACATGGAAAAAAGGGGAAAAATAGGAAATAGGAAAAAGAATATAAAATCTGGAAAAGGTTTAACTTATTTTAAATAGAAACACGCAACAAATCCAAGGAAAAAACTGGGTTTCTTTATTTCTCGAGTGTCTCCTTCGACCATACTTTCATAATCGATACTGTACAATTCAGTCAGAGGGAGCTGAAAATTTGACATCGCTAGTGGTTGACACACTTTGATGTCAAGATCACACGACGAAAATATAATTTATATCCTTTTAATCATTTGCACATATATTAAAATAGTTCCAAGTTCTCCACGAGTCTTCATTTCTCCATTCATTTCCTTCAAAGAACCACCGAGCCAATAAATATTTATCCATTATAATCTTACAATGCTCGCAACTGGGTCTAATTATCTAATCAATCCTTTCGAAGGATTCACTGAGTTTTCGACTCGAACGAAACTTACAGAGTGCGATTTAACGACGATTCTACAATAAATACACTGGAGTTATCACTCATTAGTTTCGGATATAGTACAAGAGGAATGCGTCGTTTCACGCATTTATTCGATTTTTATAAGGTTCCTTATTTCCTATCAGTAACTTAAACAGAAATTCGTAGTACCTTTTTACATCGTGCACCAAAGTTGGGTGCAATAAATATTCACAAAATGCTCACGTCGTCAGTCTTCTAGTATGCGAGTCTCGAAAGCACAGCTTCAACAGTTTATTTTTAAAAATGTAATCAATGAATCCTGGAACGAATCGGGTTAAACAAAAGATGTTTCACAGAAAGAACTGAGGTTACGAAATGTTGCAGGTAATCCGTCAAGCAGGGTAAACGCGAGGTGGGTACTCCAAACTGCAACGATTTGTACCCCCAGTTTTTCTGTGTCGAGGGGTTGTCTTTTCCATAAAAAAATATACCATACGCACTATTCAACAAAATTCCCAATCTCTCGATGGCCCAATCCAGACCTGCTGGAATAGATAAATCCTAGTCAAAGAAAAATATTTCTAGATTATCGAAATGTGGTTTGTTGATCCAATCTTGCTAATTTCTGGTTTTCCGATTTTTGAGATTGCTTTTCATGGTTTGTAGCTTGAGAGAAAATAACTAGGTGTAGTCCGGCTGGACTCCGACACAAGAAACTGGGGGTACGAAGCGTTGCAGGTAATCGTTAAAGCAGGGTAATAGTCAGTTGATTACCCCCAAATGAGGTAAACATTCCGTGGTTACCGTGATTCACCACGGACGGTTTACCTCAGTTTGGTAAGTACCCACCTAGCCTGTATCGGAGGCCAGCGGAGAATCTTTGATTTACCACGGCGAGTTTACCGCTCGGTTTACCGTCTATCAATTACCCAGTTTCTTTCACTGTTTGCAGAAATCCATAGTAATTGGATTGCGAAATTTTTGTCCAAGCTGTGATTTCGAGGACTGATCTAGGATTTTCGCCCGGATATACGTCCGCCTCGACGACATTAGAGAACGGACGGAACGTCACTTTGCGAGACGAGACGTCCAATTACGGCTAACTAGTCGGTTCACTTTCACTCTCGTTCCAGGCGTTCTAAATTTACAAGTCGATAGGTTGACACTGGGCGAGAGTTTATCGCGGCTCTGTCTCGGATTTCCGGAATCACGCACAGTCTAAAGAGGCTAAAGACGCCGGACTATGAGGTCCGCCTAGCATGAATGGAGGACTCATTGCAGGACCACCACTTCCGGTACTGTTTCCGTAAAGTTCTAAATCACCTAGGGAACCGCCATCAACCCCGCTGCCACACTTGTCAGACTTGCCCTCCTGTTTCAACACCATGCGTCGCCATTTCGCACGCGCATTCTGGAACCACACCTGCAACAGAAGACGGGAAGTGATCGATTAGACGCTATAAGACAACTGACGGGAGAAAATGGTTTCTGGTTATTTTCGTGTAATTATCGACACTCTTGGGGTAGGAAAATAAATTGGGGTTCCATTTTCATGGTGTTTTGAGGATTGGGTGATGACAGGCAAAATTATGAGGGCTAAACTGTTGTGCTCTTTTATGGGAATCTAGGAATTCCAACTTTGGATGGTTTGACATTGTTTTCTCCTGGAAAATGTTTGGTATTTTAGAACACTTTTATAATACGAGTGTTAGTAAAAATTAGAGTACGGGTATGGCATGGTGCAATTGCTAATCTGGTGCGTAAGGCATTTTTTTTACTTTCTTCCTCAACATTACATTACATGTTTATCAATATTACAATATCATAAATTATTTCAAATTTTTTTTAAGCAATTTTTATTTGCTCAATTATTTCTTCACATTTGATCGCAAATAATTAGTATCTTCAGAACAAGATAAACTAATGAGGCATTATAAAAAATCAGTACGGTAGATTCTCTTTGTTGTTCATTATCTGAACATTTGCTTATTGTTGAAATGTAACTTTTGACTGAAATAAAGCAGAACAGTGTAGTTTTTCTTAAATTGTTCGACCAATTTCATTACCAACTAGTATTTTAATACTTTTCATTGCCTACTTATAATTGTTTGAACACTTTTCATTTTTCTCAACCATTTTTTCGGCAAAATAAAACAAATTTTCACTGGTCAACAAAACAGTTACATTTTCTACCAACATGGTTTATTCTTTTTAAAAACAATTTAATTTCCAACCAAAAAATATACATTTTCATCAAAAATATTAATTTTCATTTAAAATCATAATTTTGAAACAGATAGTGGAATTTCCAAATAAAAAGAAAACGAACTCTCTACGAAACAATTCGAAACAAGTTCATTTTTAACCAAATAGTTGAATTTTCAATGAAATAGCTGAATTTTCTAGCAAAAAAAAATCCATAAAAAAAGTTGAATTTTCAACCCAGAAAAATAAAATTTTTGACAAAAGAGTTAATTTTCAACCAAATAGTTGAATTTTCAATCAAACTGTTAAGTTTTCAACAAGAAAATTAATTTTCAAACAAATATTTGATTTTGTTACCTATATTTAGCTATAAGAGGCATTTTCTACAAAACAGTTGAATTTTCGACCAAAAAATATGGATATTTAACACAAAAGATCATTTTCCACCAAATAGTTTAATTTTCAATTAAATAGCTGAATTTTCTACCAAATTGTTAAATTTTCTAGCCTAATAGAGAAAAAAATTCCATAAAAAAAGTTGAATTTTCAACCCAGAAAGATAAATTTTTGACAAAAGAGTTAATTTTCAAACAAATAGCTGAATTTTCAATCAAATTGTTAAATGTTCAAGTCAAAAATATAAATTTTCAACAAGAAAATTAATTTTCAAACAAATAGTTAAATTTTTTAGCTATATTTAGCTAAAAGAGGCATTTTCTACGAAACAGTTGAATTTTCGACTAAAAAAACATGAATATATAACAGAAAAGATCATTTTCCACCAAATAGTTGAATTTTACACCAAATTGTTGAATTTTCAAGTCAAAAAGAAGAAAATTCTACAAAAATTTCAACACGAAAATATCAATTTTAAGCCAAAAAGTTAATTTTCAACCAAATAGTTGTATTTTTTGCCAAAATGGTTGAAATTTTCAACCGAAAAAAATTAATTTCCATCAATAAAATTAATTTTCAAACAAATATTTGAATTTTTGATTGAATAGTTCAATTTTTCAATAAAAAAAAAAATTAAAAAAGTTAACTTTCGACCGAATTTTAAATATTTTGTTAAAAAAAAGTTTGAACAAATGAAAATTATTTATAAAATTATGAATGAGTAATAAATAGTGTCAAAATAGAGGGGCTAATAAAAATTGTTTACAAATTTATAAAAAAAACGGCACTTTTTTACCTTATTCCAGTAAAAAGTTGCATTTTAACAATAAGTAATTGTTAAGAAAACTAACAATAAAGTAAATAGATCATGTTTATTTTCGAGTTTAACTAATTAGTTTATGTTACTCAGAGGAGATGCAAATTTTGATATTTTGTTGAAAAAAATTGTTGAAATAAATTTAAAATGCTTAGAAAACAATAATTAAGTCATAAAAATGCAAGACACACCAGAATTTCAAATATTTTGTTGAAAAATAATAAAAAGAATCACATGTTTCTGCCTTATTCCAGTCAAAAGTTACATTTAAATAATAAAAGCAAATTGAATCGACTATATTGTTTTTTCATATTACCTTTAATAAGTTCATGTTATAATGCTGACAATTTTAGATAAAATGTTAGAAAAATAATTGCCTAAACAAATCAAAATTATTTAAATAATTAATATATAATAAAAAATACATGAAACTTTGTCATTTAAGGATCAAAAATGATCTGCGAAATAAACTACACGAAAATAATAATTAAGACCAAAACGCAATATACTTGATCTTCTTTTAGAGAGAAGTTTTTTGGGCTTGTTGAAAGGGGGTAGGAGATTTAAAAAAACTGCATACGTCACATACACAAAAGTGATTTTAAGAGGTCGCTGTAATTTGAAAATTGCACTTTTCAGCCTCATATTTGTAAAAAAATAGGGGTTTCCCATGTTATAATTCTTATGGAATAATCGAGAGAGTCAGCGGCAGCATCCTTTAATATTGTCTGATCAAAAAGATACGTCTCTTCATTTTTTTCGTGAATCTCACAAAATGGGTCATTGTCACAAAAAATTCAAACTTTTCTTTTTTTGTACTGTCCTGTTGGACACTTTCAAATTTTAAACATTCTAATTCAAGGCATAGGGTAATACAAACATTGTTCCATAACCAACCTGATCAGTTTTTAAAGTGTAAACTCAATTTTTCAACAACTGAATGAATCCAACATTTCTGAACAAAACTCAGAGATCAGACTTTGGTAAGATACTGGAGCTTCAAATAAAAAATCTTCCAGAAGACACAGAATTCTCTCAAGGCATAGGATACAAACATTGTTCCGTAACCAACCTGATCAGTTTTTAATGTGCAAACTCAATTTTTAAACAACTGAATGAATCCAACATTTCTGAACAAAACTCAGAGACCAGACTTTAGTAAGATATACTGGATCTTGAAATAAAAAATCTTCCAGAAGACATACAGAATTCTCTCGCAAAAGGATCTGCAATATCTGCATCCTTCTCAAAAGTCCCCATTATCTCATCAGTCCTTCCAGAACCAAAAGAGTCTGAACCGAGGTCTGAACTAACAATTCAAGAACCCTTTCTAAATGATTAAAAAAACAAGTCACGTCTGGTCCTTTTAAATCTCTTCACCCAGCCAGGGACGATTTTTCCCTGAGAAGTGGAGGAATCGTGGTGAAGAATAAGACAATGCTCGCATGGGACCAGGTACATGCATAAAGTATCGAACGTCAGGACAATGGGGTATTGCGTCAAGAGCCCCGGGCGTTCCGCGACGATAAATAAAAGATGGTAATGCATCGAATCGTCGGTCGCCATTTTGAAGATAGTCTCCTCCCTCGCAGACTCCCAAGAGAGCGACAAAGAGAGAATGAAAGAATGAGTCGGGAGTTCCCCTCGAACGGTCGAACGGACGGGACGAACCAAGGAGAGAAGGAACGAAGGCAGGAACGAACAAACGAACGAACTCCGGAGTGAGTATTCGCGCGTCTCGCGATCAATATCAACCAAGATGGCGCGCTCAAGACCTCTACACTGCGCCGAATACAATAGCTCCTCTCCTCTCCTTTCCTCTCCTCAACAACTCTAAACTCTGCTGCCTCCACCAACCCCTTGACGACGCTTTCTCGGTCTCGATTCTACCACTACTGTTCCGAACTTCTTTCTGTTCCATTCTCTGCCATTCTGTTCCCATACCCGTTCCTGTTACTCTGGCTCTGGAATCTCCTCGCCTCGGGAAGCGCTGAGAGATATTGTGAATAATACAAGAGCTCGGATAATGGGAAGGAGGGAAAAAAGTTTTATGGGCTACTTGCTAGAGCCTCCTGCCAAAAGGAGCAGAAACTCCTTCCTCGAATGTGATAATAGCTTTCATGAAAGAGATTGTCGTCGATGAATTCAGATTTCCTGCTTGCATCTTTATTGCTACCAACTTCGCGGGGCTCTTCCAACCCAGACTCTTTGTTTTCGAGTCGTTGCGTGTTGCAGATGAGTACGGCAAATTCTACCACCTTTCTTCACTGAGAAAAATGGATTATACGCGGTAATAAAAAATATGTTACTGGATATAATCTTGGACTATTGACTATGGGACAGCTATCCAGATTATTAGTACTACAATCTATAGATATTACAGGATAATATCTTGGATTATTAAACTTTATAATCTGAGATAATAAAATCTATATTCCAAGATTTTAAAATCTAATATACAGATTAGAATCATGTTCCATTAGATAACCTCAAATATATATATAATAATTTTTGCAAACGTATTTATAAACCTATACAAAATTTTGATAGACGAGCTCGGAAGTAGAACTGGAAACAAATTTCAATTTTTTAAACACACCGTAAGCAGGAAAGTGGTTATCATCAGACTCCAAAAACGAAAGTAAGGGAGGCTAAGTTTCTGTACTTGTACAAGTGGCAGTGATGTGTAATGAAAAGAAATATAAACGTACCCATTTTCAAAATCCAAATCATGTGTGATTTAGCACTAATAATTATTTTATAACTTAATTATTACTTGTTTCAACACTAAGAAAAATGGATTATACGAACTGGATACTAGAATTAAAGAATAATACACCGTATAGAAAAGTATATTAGCGCGCAAAATCTATAAGAATTTTCTAATATATGAAGATATTACCAAATATAATCTCTAGATGTTAAATTCTTATAATCTTCAGGCATTAAATTGTAACATCTCAGATTTTAAAATATCCAGTCGTGTCATATGCATCCGTTCGCATTTAAACAAGTAATAATTAAGTTTTAAAATAATTATTAGTGCTAAATCACACGTGATTTAGATTTCGAAAATGGGTAAGTTTATATTTCTTTTCATTACACATCACTACCACCTGTACAAGTACAGAAACTTAGCCTCCTTTACTTTCGTTCTTGTAGTCTTATGCAGTTATCATAGCCACTTTCCTGCTTATTGTGTGTTTAAAAAATTGAAATTTGTTTCCAGTACTACTTCCGAGCTCGTCTATCAAATGTATAGGTTTATAAATACGTTTGCAAAAATTATTATATATATTTGAAGGTATCTAATGGACCAGGATTCTAATATGAATATTAGATTTTAAAATCTTGGATTATAGATTTTATTATCTCGCAGATTATAAAGTTTGATAATCCAAGATATTATCCTGTAATATCTATTTCTTAATATCTATGGATTGTAGTTCTAATAATCTGGATCGCTGTCCCATTGTTAATAGTCCAAGATTATATCCGTTAACATATTTTTTATTACCGGGTACCATCTGAGACTACACAGACGTCTGGATATTTAAAAATCTGAGATGTTACAATTTAATGCCTGAAGATTATAAGAATTTAACATCTGGAGATTATATTTGGTAACATCTTCATATATTATAAAAATATTATAGATTATACGTGCTAATATACTTTTCTATACGGTGTATTATTCTTTAATGCTCACAGAAAAAACTAAGAATAAAATTTGTTGCAGGAAATTTTTTAGAGCGATAAAGTTTTGTTCAGCCAACTTCGCGTCTTTCAAAATACATGTGTTTGTCATGGAAAAATAAAAGAAAGTTTAACCGATATTTGTGTAAAGTTTATCCTATGAAGTTAATTTTTGTTGCAAGGAATCTTTCGTCGGAAATCGATGTAAAGTTTATCTTCTGTTTTTTCTGTGCTATTATCCAGTTCTTATAATCCATTTTTCTCAGTGTTGATATATAAAACATTGGTAAGATCATCTCGAAATCGTTAAAGTTGAATGTCGAAACCTAGGAAGTGCAAAAGGAATGGCTGGGACAAGTCAACAGGACAATTTTTGAAACAAGTCTTATGGAGAATCCTTTCCTCCCTTTCTTTTTCTTTCAAGAAATACAGGTTTCATAAAATCTTGTCCCGGGGAGACAAGTAACTCCCATTTTCGTACGATTGCGTACGAAAATGTCCTAATTAGGTAGAATTATTTGAAATTAGCCTGGACTATTCACGAAGATATGATATGATCTACAGTAAAAAATGAATATTAGGACTCAATATTTCCCTTTTTAACTATATAGAACAACGATCTAAATATTATGGTGTAATATCTTGATATTTGAATTCAATACCAAGATATTATAACTTGAAATATAAAAATATCTAGATATTAAATTGTCCTATAATTAAATACCCACATATTGAGTCTTAATTCATTTTTTCTCCGTGTGGTTCTTAAAACTGGAAGATATTCTGAAAAGACAATTTTTTGTGCGAAGTGCACCTCGATCCTTCATACCTTGAAAAAAGCCTGGAAAATTAAATGCGAGAATAAAAAAAAAATGATGACTGTCCTCGAGTTCTTGAAAAATGTGGGTGAAACTCTTGGTAGTCTGCTCGAACACGTGTAAATGAATGCGGTACTTCAGACTCTTTTCAAAAACTCAAAAGCGCTGGTATAAGGACACTTCTTTTAGTGGATTAAAAAAAGTGCAAAAATTTTCCAGATTCGAAAAAAATTCTCGAGCAAAAGTAAACCCAGGAAATCCAGGTCTTGCAACTGAAAGTTTTCCAAAAGTTGGAAGTATAAGATATAAAGAGTTTTAATTATTTTGAAGAACATTCAAACCTTTAAAATTTTTTAAGGAATTGAAAAAATTTTAAGGCAGTTTAAGGAATTTGAGGAAATTAATTAAGGGATTTGATATAATTTCAAATATTTTAAGGGATTTTAAAAGATTTTAACCAATTTTATGAAACTGCTAAGAATTTCCTAAATTTAATGATTAAGAACTGATTTTTAAGAGTTTTCAGTACATGTCCGAAATTTCTATATTTCTAAACATTTTATAATATTTCTATTAATTTCACAGGATTTCAAAAATTCCATTCGGTTATAAAGAAATTCCCTATATTTCCTTCAATTTCGGAAGATCTGAAAGGATTTAGATGATTTTAGCATATTTTCAAGTACTACAAAGATTCCAGAAGATTTTATCAGATTTCCGAAGATTTTGTGCATTTTCCAAGGTTTGTAACGATTTCATAGGATCTGTAACAAGGGTTTAGAATATTTTGAAAGGTTTCAAGGAATTCTTTAGGGATTTAAAAAAATTTGATTAGATTTCCGAGGATTTTAAGGAATTAAAAAAAATTATGCGTTTTTAAAAAATTTCTTAAAATTTTAGACGATTTGGGAGGCTTTTTTAAGAATAAGAATGAATTTCAAAGGATTTTATCAGACTTCCAAGGATTTCATTTAATTTCAGGAGATTTCAACGGATTTTATTATATTTTAATGGATTTAAAAGTTTTTTTTTCATCAGAATTTTGAGGGATATCAAAGGATTTCAAAGATTTGAAGAGATTTGAATATTTTAAGGTATTTTAAAAGATTACAAAGAATTTGAGAGATTTTACTATATTTTAAAAGATTCCAATGAGTTTTCAATATATTTCAAGAATTGAGCCAAACAGATGAATATTTCTACCGAAAAAGATTAATTTTTATCAAAATTAATTAATTTTCAACAAAAAGTAGTTGAATTTTCAACTGAAAAAGATCAATTTTCAACGAAATAGTTGACTTTCCAAATATAAAAAATAACTTAATAACCAAAAATGGAATAGTTACATTTCCAATGTAAAAAATAAATTTGCTACAATAAAAATAACTAATTTTGAACAAAATAGTTAAATTTTCAAACAAAAAAATGAATTTGTAACCAAGTAATTCAATTTTAGAGTAAGTAGTTGAATTTTCAACTGAAAAAAGATGAATTTTCAACCAAATAGCTGAATTTTTAGCCAAATAGTTGAATTTTCAACCATATAGTTACATTTTCAACTAAAACTTATAAATTTAGAATCGAAAAACAAATATTTAAATTTTTAGATGAAAAAAGTTAATTATCAACTAAACAAAACGAATTTACAATAAAATAGTTAACTTTGTCACCAAAATAGTTACATGAACTTTAAACTAAGAAAAACAAATTTACACCAAAAATCAGATAGCTAAATTATCAGTTAGAAAAATTAACTTTCAACCAAAAATGAAACGAAGTACTGACACAATAGTTAAATTTTCCGTCCAAACATTTTTCAACTAAAATCAAACTAAAAATCAATAAAACTAAATTCTTCAAACTGAGAAATGAATTTTTAACAACGTAGTTCAACCATCAGCCAGGCAGCTGAATTTTCAACTGATGAAAATACATTTTTAACTAAAAATGGAATGGTTAGATTTTTAGATTTAAGAAAATTATTTTTCTACAAAAATTGTTGAATTTTCAAACCAAAAAGACGAATTTTCAACAAAACAGTTAAATTTTCGACAAAAAGATGAATTTTCAACCAAAAATGGAATGATTAAATTTTGAGTTAAAAAAGTTAATTTTCAATAAATAAGAAACAACAAATTTTCAACAAAATAATTGAACTATTTGGATTGCCTATGTAATTACTACAAAATACCTGGATTACAAGTATATTACCCTGGAATATAGGTGGATTACAAGAGATTTCTTGGATTACCTGAATTACTCCGAATTACCTGGATTACAAGTGGATTACTCCAGATTAGAACTAGAGTACGCTGGATGACTATTATTATTATTAGGTGTGGATTACGACGGATTACAAGTGGATTATCGCGGATTACACTGGACTTAGCGGATTACTAGTCGGATGACCCAGCAGTGCGAAAGAACTGGGGATTCACCAAAGTTACGGCTTAAATAAAAGTCGGTATTTTTTAGAACTTGAGCTCCAACAGAAACCTGTGAAGACTCAAAAGGGTTCCTTTGGCGACTCGAATCAGAACAACATGAAGGCGCATTCACAAACCAACCACTTGCAAAGTGAGGCTAGTAAGTTAGGGATTTACAAAATGTATCGATAAAGAAAACCCACTTTGCAAGCGGTTGGTTTGTGAATGCGCCTTCATGTTGTTCTGATTCGAGTTTCCAAAGGAACCCTTTTGGGTCTCTACAGGTTTCTATTGGAGTCCAAGTTCCAAATGATACCAACTTTTATTCAAGCCGCAACTTTAGTGAACCTCCAGTTTTCTCTGTGCTCTATTAAAATTGGGTTCCTCTGGAGGTCCAACTGTAGTCTCCTTTGGAACAAATTTATCGTTTTGGGTTCCTTTTCACCAAGAAGGGTTCCTTTTTCTTGCAGGTCCTTAGGAACCAAGAATTGTTTCTAACAGAAACCCCAGTTTTTCTGTGGCAGAGTTGTTTCCCCTCGAATCAAAGTGACAAATTTCGGATAGGCATCACAAAGAGTCTATGCGAAATAAATAGAACCGAATGAGTTAGAACAGCGTGGTAATTTATGTCTCGGTTCCACGTAGGTGTACCTTACACGTCGGCGAACGATTCTGAGGCCACTGTAGTGGGAAATTTGACTGCTGCCAGATTGACGATGGAGCTTGCAAACTATAAGGAAAGAGAAGAGTCTCGGCGTCGACGGAAATATCGCGCCGCGGCGCTTTTAACCCAACAGCCGTAACGCGGTTCAGAGCGCCACTAATTGGGAGAAGAATATACATACTTTGGGGTCGCGCCCGTGAATATTTTTATCGACTCGACTCCACAAAAGAAAAAATCATTGAAAAAAAACAACTGCGTACGCGCTCTATCTTCCTGACTTTTTTTTGTCATTTCCGTTGAAGTGAGGCGCAACCACTGGATTTATTACAACAATTAAGTAGCACGCGGTCTCTGATGCTTATCCATCAGCGCCTGACATTTCCCTGACTTTTCTCTAACTCATTTTTCATTTTTCCTAACCATTAATATTTAAAGACCAATATTTTTGTTTTGTAACATTTTTAATTAAGAATCTTTTATAAATGGTATAAAACAATTTTAAGTTTATATTTATAAATTTTTTATTTATTATTCTCAGCCTAATTTACTTTTAAAACCCGAAGAAGTGCTCATGTGAATTAATAATGTTACTGCTGTTCCTTTTCATTTAAAAGAATTCATAAGAATTCGATTCATAGGACTTCAAAACAATGTAAGTTAAATTCACAAGAATTGAATAAATTGGTAAAAAATCAACAAAAAAAACTAAAGAATAACATTGATTTGAGTGAAACTTGCGCGAATCCAGAGGAATTGAAGGAAAATGAGAAGAATTCGATGAAATTTATAAAAAAATTAAAAATTCAAGTGAGTTGAAAGCAATTTACAACAGTGAAAAAATGCATTGAATTCAACAGGTTCAAAATGAGTTTGGAAAAACTGAATAGAATTTTAAAAAAATTAATTAAATGCCTTCAAGATGAATTAAACAAAATCTAAAAAAATCATAAGAATCCATTGAATAGAGTAGAAATTAGTGAATTAAAAAATTAAAGTATATTCAACAAATTCAAGAAAATTCCAACAAATTTGTAAGAATTCAAAAGAATTCAGTATAAATTCATAAAAATTCATGGTTGATTTCGAAAGAAATTCAAATGAATTGCAAAAAAACATTTGAAAATACGAAATTCAAAAAATTAAAATATTATGAAATCCCGTAAAATCGTATATCTCCCGAAGTCCTGGAAAATTTACTAAAATACCTTAAGAGCTTTTAAAATCTCATAAAATCATTTAAATCCTCGGGAATCTTATAAAATCACTAAAAAATTTTAAAATATCATAAAACCTTAAAGATACTATGAAATCATTCCATATCTTCCGAAATTCTTTACAACAGCATACAAATTTTTTGAAATCCCTTAAAATTTTTGGAAATCCTTCAAAATTTGTTTACTTATTCAAAAATGCATTGTAATCCTTTTAAAATATCTTAAAATATTTCAGATACTTTGAAATCCCTTCCAACTATGGAAATCAATAAAAAAATTCATTAGAATCTTTTGAAACAAGAAAACATATTTCAAATTCTTCAAAATTGTTTGAAATATCTGAGAATTTTTTTAAGCTCTTCTTGAAAATTGGTTGGAATTTTTTTAATTACCCTTAAATATTTCAAATACTTTGAAATCCCTTCCAACTATGGAAATCAATAAAAAATGTATTAGAATCTTTTGAAACAAATAAAAATATTTCATATCCTTTAAAATTGTTTGAAATCCCTGAAAATTTTTTAAAGCTCTTCTTGAAAATTTGTTGGAATTTTTGAAATTACCCTTAAATATTTCGAATCCTTTGAAATCTTTTGAAATCCCTTGAAACTTTTGAAAGCTCTTAAAAATTCCTTGGAATTTTTAAAAATCCCCTTAAATCTATTATATTCTTTGGAATCAAAAACCTTCAAAATCCTTCGAAAATTTTCAAACCTCTTGAAAATTCCTTGATATTTTCATAAATACCCTCAAAACTTTTAAATCGTCTGGCATTCCTTCAAATTATTGAAATATATTTTAAAATCCTGGCAATTCTTTAAAGTACCCTGAAATATTTAAATTCCTTTTAAATCAGTCTGAAATATTAAAGTCAATCAAAAACTTTAGAAATCTTTTGAGATTTTTAAAATGAAAATCCCTCAAAATTATTAAAATTCATTGAAAATTTCTTAAAATCTGTCAGAATGCTCTACAAAATTTCAGAAGAATGTAAGAAAATTCATAAATATGTATAGACCCTAATTCAAGGGTTTATTTATAAAAGAAAAAGTGACTATAGTGGCTTTATGTTTACAAAAATATTCGAAAATGATTAAAGAAAAAAACTTCAATAAAAGTGACTGTGTACCAGCCCTGATACTTAAAATCTTTCTTACGAAAATTCGCTGACTTTTGCAATTTTTTTTTTAATCCCTGACATTTTCCTAATCTGCGCCCACCATGATCGAAGAAAAAATTTGAAATTGCTCCTCTAAATTGATTAAATCATCATTAATCATCATCATGGTTTATATCCCAACATATGTTATGCATGAATAATGAGTCTTAATTCTATCAGATAAGTAGCAATAAATTAATTTATGATCTCCCTAAGAAAAAAAGAATCATAATTGAATCGCAAATTATGAATTAAAAGAGCAGAAAATTATCAATGCTGAAAACTATTTTCATCATTTAATTTGAATATTGTCTTGAATGTTCTTATTATCTCCTTATTGTGCCACCATGCTCATATAACTCTAAATTAAGTTATGGGTCCCCTGGTTCGAGTTTTATAATTGAGTCTCCTACTCCGCAATATCCTGCTCGTAAATTGTATTTTGCGGTATAAATTATAACTGTGCTAAGATCTAAGCCGCGGGATAGTTAATAAGTCATGCCTAAGCGAGTCGTATAGCATAATGCATCGCTCGATTCAGGGATACCTAATGGCAGCTGAAATGAGATTTTGCAGCCAAAATGCTTTCAAAATAAGGAAAATAGGGTGATTTTTCACAAAAATAGGGATATATTGTAATGAGGGAATACATTTTTTCATATAAAATTAATTTAGGTACCAACCATATTGAATTCAATATAAAACGCTTAAGATTTAAAGTCGAAATATATTGCATATTCAACACAATAGTTATAAAAAAAAGGATATTAATTTTCAACCAAAAGACATGAATTCTCAACGAAGGAATTGACTTTTTAATAAATTATCAACCAAGAAATGTATCAACCACAAGGTTAAACTTTCAAACAAACAAAAAACGAATTTTCAACAAAATAGTTGAATTTTTAGCCAAATGGTCGAATTTTCAAACAAAAAATGTTAAACCTCAACCAAAAACAGTTGCAGATAAATTTTTAATAAAATAGATGAATTTTCAACCAAATATTTGAATTTTCAACCTAAAAATATGAATTCTCAACGAATGGTCACATTTTTAAACAAAAAAGATTCAACTTCAACAAAAAGCCCTGGCACTTTTAACCAAATAGTTGAATTTTTAAGATGAAAACACGAATTTATAAGAAAACAGTTCAATTTTCAATCCAAAACGCCGAATTTTCGACAAAATAGTTAAATTTTCAACATAATACTTGCATTTTTTAACAAATAGTTGAATTTTCAAACAAAAAAGTTAAATTTTCAAACAAGTAGAATAATTAAAGTTTTAACTAAAAACCTCATTTTTAAGTAAACAGTTGCATTTTCACCCAAGAGAGATTTTTGGCCAAGAGAGAAAACAAGTTTTTACCAATCTCTTGAATTTTCAACTAAGAACAATCAATTTCCAAACAATAATAAAATAGTTAAATTTTAACTTAAAAAAAATTTTCTCGAATGAAAAAAAACGAATTTTCAACAAAATAGTTTAAAATATGAATTTCGAATCCAA
Organism: Andricus curvator; assembly: GCA_932195095.1. Classification (NCBI taxonomy): domain Eukaryota; kingdom Metazoa; phylum Arthropoda; class Insecta; order Hymenoptera; family Cynipidae; genus Andricus; species Andricus curvator. The sequence continues at coordinate 675,801 of CAKNYM010052596.1, forward strand.
AAAAAATGAATTTGTAAAAAAACAGTTGAATTTTCAAATTGAAAATATAAAACAGTTGAACCTTCAACTGGAAACGATACATTTTCAAACGAGAATGAAGTACTAAAATTTCCAATTAAAAAAAAAATAATAATTTTCGAAAAAAAAAAAAAAATTCCAACGAAATAGTTCAATTTGAAACCAACGACCTGAGTTTTCAACTAATATCATGAATTTTCTACAAAACTGTGCAGCTTTCCACCAATTAGTTGAATTTTCAATCAGGAAAATTAATTTTGTACCAACAAGACGAATTTTTAACAAAATACATGATTTTTCAACTAAAAACGATAAAAAATGGAAAAGTTATATTTTTAGTTTAAAAGCAATTTTCGAAAAAGACGACTTTTCAATGAAATAGTTAAATTTTCAACCAAATGTCTAAGTTTTCAACTAATAACATGAAGGTTTAACAAAGCTGCTTAACTTTCCATAAGTTAGTTGAACTTTTCACCAGAAAAATTAATTTTCTACCAAGAAAGACAAATTTTCAAAAAAATACATGAATTTTAAACTAAAAACTAGCTATTAATGATTGAAAAGTTATATTTTCAGTTCAAAAACTATTTTCGAACAGCAAAAAAAAACGAATGTTGAACACAATAGCTTGAAAATGAATTTTAAACCAAAAAGACGGATTTTCAACCAAATAGTAGAATATTAACCCAAAAAGAACTGAAAATGAAAAATATAATAAAAAACATATAATAGTAGGCTTTCCAATTAAAAATAATTAACTCACAGTCAAAAATAGTTTGATTTTCTTATTAAGTTCTATATTAATTTAGTTCGCATTAATTCGAAGAAAAAAAAACAAGAAAAAGGGGAACTTTCTTGAAAAGTGAGAGCAAAAGAGGAATACTTTAAAAAAGGGGAAAAAGAGGGTAATAGGGAAATGAGTGCAAAGTCTGTGAAATACCAATATATATACTAAATTCTTACCAACCAAAAACCTGCTATAGATCAACTTTACAATGATAGAAATTCACTTTATGAAAGTTCCATCTTCATGAGCAATCTAATTTCATCAAATTTAATTCTGATACTTCAAGATTTATTACAAAAAAAGATAACTCACCTGTAGTACCCTCTTTGGCAAGCCAGTTTTCTGGGAAAGTTGTTTGAGGTCCTTTGCATCAGGATTGTGGTTGATTGCAAAGTAGCTTTTCATCGTCCTCAGCTGATGATGCTTGAAACTCGTCCTCATTCGCTTCGTTCGACTATTTGAGCCTGGCATTCCTGGAGTTCCGGGACCACCCCTTCCAAAAGGCATGTCTATGTATTCAGAATTAAGGTCTGTAAGCAGATAACAAATTGCAAATTAAAATCACTGCTTAGGTTTCTTTCATATGCTTTCAGGATCTAGTTGTACAGAGAAAAATTCAGAACTAGACCGGTAGTTTTCCTAGAAATAATCCCTGATGAGGAAGTCTAAGCATAAAAAAGATAAAGAAACAATAACAAAAGAGTGAGAGGTTGTCTATGAATACGATTGAAATGTATTTTAATTACATGGCATTTACATGGCAATTACAAGGCATGAATGTTGACTTCAATTTATCAAAAGATATCTATGTTTTCTTAATAGGGTGCTATCTCACTTTCCTGGCCAAAATGAGTTGATGATACCAAAAAGTAGTTTAATGAAATCTCTTCGCGTTATTCAAATCTTATTGTAAAATATATTGTCTAAGTAGGTCAAATTTATAAAATAAAACAGGCACAAGGAAAAGATTACAATCATGCAAATAAAAAAAGATGACAATAAGAGCAAAATTCAAATCAGCTTCCAACGTCCAAATTATGAAAGGTCTAGCAACGTTGTAAACATTTTAATTTGTTTATCATACAAATCAATTCAAGAGGAAACCAACTTGATACTGATCTGACAGAGCCCAAACTACCCAATTTTGAAAAGCCTCTCCTGTAAAGTTGATCAAATTGAAGACAGCTTTTTCTAGCTGGAAAATGTAATCACCTGAATAGATTGGTTCAGAAATAAACTTTCAAAATTCACTGATATCTGGTAATTTTTCTCTAGTACCCACGGGTTTGACAGTCTAAGAGGTAACGATAATTGATTTACAATCGGGTAATCAGAAGGAAATGGAAGTAGTGACGCATTTACAGTGAGCAGATATCGTGTTTACAAACTATTTGTTGCATAAAGTTGTAATTGGTTGTGTAGCCCTTGGTCTTTCGCATATACACTATCACCCCTCTCATTTGCACCAGAGGAGTTAATGAGCCGTGATACGCATCGAACAGCGTCTAGAGTCGCGACTCGTCTGCTTTAAAGCAGGAATCTTCACATGACTTCACATGACTTCTCATTATCATGATTATCGACCACAGACACCTATCAGCAAAACTCAGGAATCATTTTTATCTGGAAAACTAACGGAAAAATTTGGGATCTCTTGCAGATTTTGTTTGCTGTAATTACGAAAACCGACTTGATGAAAAACCATCACGAAACCAACAACCAACTAACGGAAAAAATGGACTATCTTATAGATTTTTTCTTAACATTCTTCTATAATTTGAACAGTTTTTGAAATAATGAATAATAATATAAGTACTTTTACTCTAAAATTATCCACTCGAATTTGAGCTATTTTAAGGAATTTGAAAACGAACTTTCTCAGTTTTTCTGGTCCAGTAGCATCCTTGAAGTTTGGATCATCATCACCCAGCTTATTCGTTTCAAGAATACAGTTCCCACTTGTCCAGATTTTATAATGATTCGATTAAATTCAAGTTGGAAGTTGAGCAGTAAATTCTGAAGTCATGTCTGCTAACTGTGCCTCGTTTTATGGCTCTAAATTCCTACCTTGTTGATGGTAAGATATATAACAGACTTCAGGGCCTATGCTGTTGAAAGAAGATTTACTTCTGAAATCTAGTGCGTTGCAGGTACTCGAAACTGGTGTAAACTTTGCGATGACAATCACACTTCGAACATGGGACTCCTTGTAACCAAAGAATCCTACGTTCGCGTAGTTTCGAAACACGCCCCTTATCGAGCGATCAACAGAGGATGAATTTAAGTTATTGTCAGTCGAGGCCATGTTCTCGAGATAAGCGTAATTTAACATTATCATTTTTCTCCTAAGTTTAATTTCAAAGTGATCCCAAACTAGGAACTATTTTGATTTTTGCATAAACTTTCCTAAGAAGAGAACAACCTTATATAACCAGTGATTTTGGAAACCTTTATTCCGACTCTAAGACCATTTGTAAATTTGTTGGTTATCATCCCTCTGGATCAGGATCATCCTCCCATGTCGTATGAATGCACCTTAATGCTACATCGTGGACCAGATTCAAATCCGATCCGGGGTGATTTATGGATGCGTGGGCGAGCAGCGTTTGCCACCGAACCCCGATAAAATTTGTTGCAACGACATAAATTCACGAATCCGATCCAACAAAGCGTTCATGTTGCGCGTGGGCAGAGTCACGGGCCAAAAACTCCATGTTGACCAACCGTGGGAAACAATGGTTGCCCCCTCGTTCGAAATCCGTTTTCGGAAACCTGACCACTTTCCACCATCATAGTATTTAATCTCTCCTTCACTGGTGCTCTATTATAGAGACAGGGTTGCATGTAGCCCGAAGGTGATGAAGTCTCTGATAATGACCAGAATCACCAGCAGGTTCTTACAAAGAATTGCCCACAATCACTCGAATTGTTTCCTAAGGGAACCTCTGTACTCGCGAGGATCCAACTATTGTTTTTATTACATAACTATCATTAACCTATTAGTTCTGATGATAAAAGACTGTCCGACTCACCTAGACTAGCAGTCATAGCCTCGAGGTCCTTGGGTTTCCGTTTCCTCGGTCTACCCTTTTGCCTCGGTGGTGGAACGTTGGTACCCGATCCATTGAAATAGGAGGGCACCTTGGGGGGTGATCCACCATCAGGGCCGGTTGGTGTCGTTGGTTGGAGAGGAACGGGACTCACGTGAGAATGCTGATGGGGATGCATGGTGTGATGTGGATGGGGACCATGGGGTCCGTGAGGATGATGGTGCAAGAATTCCGGGGAGGGGAATGGTTGACCCGGATAGTGTGGTCCCGGGGGATAAACAGGAACGGGTGGACTCTGCGACGGATGCATTTCTGCTCCCATTTCGTAATGAAGTCGGCACAAAACAGCTCCGTCCCTCATCCCGAAATGGTCCCCTTTTGTCAAGGGCACTCCACAAGCCGCACAAGAAAAACATCTCACATGGAACACCAATTCACGGGCCCTCATCACCAATTCGGAAGCAAGTATCGCTGCTTGACATCTTGCACACCTCTTCATACTGCCGAACATTCTGAAACAGAAAAATCAATAAAGATGGTTATTATTCATTGTATTTGGAATGTTTGGTTTCTCGGATTTGATAGAAATCGGTTTGAAAAAGCCTAAGTACGTTTGCGATATGGTGATAAAAAAAAGGGGGAGAATGTAGTGATGCAGGCAGCATGACATCGCTACTGCATTAGCGGCACCCTACAGTCTCCATTACCAACGCCGACCGCCTATCTGTCCGATATCTTCCTCAGCTACCTACCAGCCAACCTGCCTACCTATCTCAACCTCCAAATATATTACGTTCCCCGAGTCGTACCGAGGAACTAGATAGAGACGTGCCCGATCTTATAACGACCTGATGGTCTGGAAAAACGTGCTTTTGCTAATGCAGCAAATGAAACTCGGTTATCATTTACTTTAAAGTGTCCGCAATGTCTCCATTCCAAGGTTTATCTACCCCTTTTATAAACGATTTGAGTATTGGATTTGTTTTCAGTATATATCATGACACTGAATTAACAGAAGTGAAAATACAGTCATCTGTCATTAGGTAATGCTACCACTAATGTCACTCCTGTTGAAAATTCTTTGAGTCTCAGAGGAGTTATTCCGACCGGGCGTCCTGCTGTGAGGAGATCAAGATGTCTCTCGTCAGACAATGGCTAGGGTGTTCTCAAGATACTTGACTCGGGTCAGTAGTTTATAGCCTTGCCAGCAGCTAGACAAAGTTTCATTATCTGATTACCATTCTTTTACTTTAAAACACTAATCCTCTAATAAATTTCTAAGATCATATCTTAAATGGTTCTCATCAAGCCTGTTTCTGTAATCGACCGGACACTTTCAAAGATATCTTGGCTGGTCGCAAACTTCTCAAAGAAAATTCTAATCATCTAAATCTCTTACTAACTCCCGAAATTCGAATAAATTTCCAGAATCTACAATTTTCTCCAGATTAGAGATCAAAACTATTTATGGCAAATACATCTCGAAAGGAAGTGTCGAGAGGTTCAAAGCTAATCTAAGGGATTAGAATCGTCGGATCTTTTGACGGGGTCTCTTGACTCGAAACACATTGTCATTGGCTGATCCTATTTGAGTGTGTGAGCCAACACTCAGCGGGAAGGACCGCATATTTTTCGCCTAATCGGATCTGTCGAACCGTGTTGTGCAATCGACTGGTCTAGCTGGCCGAGGGTAACCAGGGGTAAAACTATAACTATAAGAATCTGCCAAACGAGAAGCGGCCGTTTCTTCCTACATCCTTCTCCCTCCCCCTTGTTTTCTCTCTCTTCCCTAGCCGATGAATGAGCTCGCAACCGGGAGTAACCTCATTCACGGTTTGCAACGCGACGGTTCGCGCCAGACGACCCGCAGAGTTTTACAAGATGCGCCATATGCGTTACATTATTATACAATGTGTATTATAAGCCGTGCGAGAAAAGCCCATATACTAGCACGCAGCCTAAACACTGCCTCCACAAAGAGTCGGAAATCTTTTATGCGACACTGGACCACTTGCCGTGCGTTCGCACACTCGCTCGAGCACGTGGTTTCTTTCCTTTCAGCCTTTTTTTTCTGCTTTTTGAAATGCGGTAAACCAAGTAGTGACGACTTTTCAGCAACCTTATATTTACGTATTTTTAAACTGCGAATGTAATTTAGAGACTATAAGAAATCTGAAAGTAAGATTAAGCGATAATTCTTATCAAGGAGAAGAAACGCTGTATCTATTTTTCAATTTGTAAGCAAGAACAAGTTTCTTTTGTGGGATAAGTTATGGCAGAGAGGGCAATCGAACAAGTTATATGTTTCCTTTTATTGGATAGTCTGAATGCTACTGTCGAAGTATATTTGAATTGTAAGTTCATATATACCACGCATGTGAGACGTGAGAAGCATGAAACTCGTTTATTGAACTGGATGCACCAATCGTAGATTCGCATCGATATTCGTTCCAAGAGAGATGTACTTTTGTCGCTGTCCTCGATACAGACACCGAATGCATTTTACGATGCCGTGCTCTCGTCGCATTAGTCAGCAACGGCAGCCGAACCGGGACACCCGGTGGTACCATTCGGCTGCATACTTTCCTCTTTTCAATCGTTACTGACAGAGTTGAAACTCCGCCTCTACTATAAATGTTGTGATTTTTACTATGCGGTTCGTGAAATCACCACTTTTCAAACTGGCCAACCCAGTTTTGCAATTTTTAAAATCGCTTCTACATAATATGTAGAAGCCTAACACCAACAAGCCCAATGGTTGTACAAATCAATAAAGTAGCTGCAGAATATTTTACAAACCCAAGTAGTTGGGCATACAAAATCTTGGTAATCATTACAAAGCAAACGTTGACATAAAAATTCTAAACTGTACAAAAACCCAATATGGTGGACGTTCAAATTTGAAAGAGAAATGATTATTATCTGCATTTTTTAATGGAAGCCTCTCAAAGATGACAACACAGAAAATTTATTTTCAAAAGTGATGGAACAATTGGAACACTTCGGAAATCTTGTTCGACTATAGAAACCAAAAAAGTAATAAATTCAGAATCACAATAATCAAATTAAGATTTGCAAGATTTCGGAGATCTCAAGAATTAGCGACACAAAAATGGTTCAAAAACAGTTTAAAATCTCGCCGGAAATCTTTCAATTCTTCAGAAATCTTCGCTAATTTTGAAAAGATTCTTGAGAGATCTTATGAAATCCATCGAGCCACAGTCAGAGATCTGTAATCTTAAATCGCTAATGCAAATTTTTCAATTATTTAGGTCGCGGGATTAAAATTATTTTTAAAGTTAATAAACCCTCAGAACGCATCAAAATTTTGATAAACTTTGGTTTACACGGGGAAAAATGTCCAAAAATAAATAATCCACATAATTTTCTCCGTTTTCATCGAAATATTTTGTCCATCAGGAGCTGCAAACTTCGTTCAAAGTCAAAGAATAGTGTAAAGTAAACATAAAATTTTGAAATGGTAGACCCCGAACAGATGATCAAAAGATCATTTTTATATAATTATCAACAATAAGGACCTAAACATCCTTTAAAAATTTTGCTAATGACTACAAGCAAGTTCTGATATTCGAAATTCAAAATTTTGAAAAAATTCCATATTTCGGATGATTAAATAATTTAAGATGAATTATTTCTCCATTTGTAACAGAAACTTGTCAAACTTAGCAAAATAAATAAATTTGCTTTCAGAAACTGTATAATAATAGTTATAAAAAATATTTGAAAAATCCTATATGGCAGAAGTTCAAATTTAAAAAAAGTGAATTATATCATATATCGTTGATCAGCCGTGATCTTGGAATTTTTCAACATTTTAGCCGTCACCCCCTACTATTATATTTTTTCTTTTAAAGTAAAGTTTCAAGTTTAAAACGCTTCCATTGGAAAATTGAGAAATTGATCTTTTTTCAAATTTGATCGACCTCCACATTGATCCTTATTGTTAGTAACTACAAAAAATACCATTTTTTCATCCCTTGTGGATACGCCATTCTAAAAATGTCCAATTTAAAAAATTTTTTTTTTAAACCTAATTTTTTAGTTCTGGAAGAAGGTTTCGTTCGTTACTCGACAAAGAATTTCGGCGAAAACTGAGAGGGTTGTATGGATTTTTCATCTCTGTACATTTTTCCTCGTACAAATCCAAACAGTTGAGCCATTGAAACGAAATCCTTGGGTGGGAATAAAAAAAACTATTTCGAAAAATAGCACTATGTGTACTAACTGTTCTTTGCTTATTGTTAGTTTTAAATAAAATGAGACTATGATACAATGATTTGCGGAAAGATAAGATGGATATCTTGAGGAATACTGAAAGTACGTGAGAGCAATTATTACGTGATAGTAGTACATACATCTACTTGAGAAAAACGTTGAGGGCGCTAAGGTAACGGAATGCCAACAAGAAGATCAGGGTACGTAATATAATGCTATGATCTAGATTAATGCAAGGAGCCGGCAGCAGTCACGTAGCGTCCCACGCGCAGCAGTATCCTCAGTTCAATGGCGACAGCGGTAGCCCGCTCGCTACATTATTCATAAAATAAAACGTATGCGCGTGAACGCAAAGAAATTCTTTTCTCAAAAAAAAAAGATGAAAGATCTGCAAAGATTCGCAGTACATCATCGAACTTCCTTACTGAAGTTTCCTGCTATCAGGTTGTTGAATAAGCGCCCAATTCGGTGTAGTTTTGAGTTACAACATTTTTGAAACACGAAAACAAATAATTATGTTTTTAGATAAAACTGTTATACTTAGAGGACTGTGCATTTTCTCACGAAACTTTATGAAATTCTTCAGATAAAAAGATTCTTCCAAATGGTTCACAGCATCCATCATTCTTGACGGTTTGAGAAGGCGTGTACCTATCCGTAAGTATGTATATTTATATCAGTGGAGTAGGTACGACACGAGGGGCTTAGCAGCTCCGTAACCTGATACTTTCGTAGGAATGGTTTATGTGGTGACACCCGCGATTCCTGGTGGACATACGACGCGGCATAACCTTGCAGGACCCTCCAAAGGACCCCTGCCGTGATACGCCGAATCCTCTTACCAACAAAGTCTGATGCTTAGAAACATAAAAACGCATCTCTGAAAATGAAATCCGACCAGCACTTGCAAAAACCCTCTTTCATTCGAAATTTCTGCAGGTGTCATTTATCCACCATATAGAACATCTAAACCTAACAGAGTCCACCAAAGTTCTACAGTACACTGTACACTCCACACCTATTTGTCATCCGTAGTTAAACCATTCACAAACTCGATCCCGGTACGTAAATCACCCTATTGGCGAGAAAGGATGAAATATCGAGGATGTCGGCGGCAGTTTTAATTTTTAATCCCGACGACCTTGAGCTCGGTCAGTAAGAGCCGTAAAAAACGCAGTGCATCTCTTAGCGGGGCGCCATTGTCGGATGAATCTGATAGTGGTGCGAGGATCACGGGCGGCTGCTATCATGCCTATTCCTTCTTGTCGTCCATTAAGCCCAATGATACATGGAGTATCGCGTGCAGGTGTCGCGATACAAATACGATCGCTGCTATCTCACGAGATCTACTATATCGCGATACCAAGGCGGTCACCACACCGAGTCTCGCTGAAGGTATCTATCTATATTCCACTACTTTAATATAAATCATACTCCACGCATGCGTACCCGTAATAACTTAAGCTCCCTTGGCGAGGAGCTCACCGATGATCGAGTACTACTCCCCCATTTTGACTCACTTCATTCATTCCCTTTCGTCCAGGGAGTCTTTTTGTTCGAGCGAATATGTATCTGAGAGTTTATATCGGATTTGCATATCTGATATTTCAACATCAGATACACAAATATCAGATCACAGTCTATCAGATTGTGTCAAACATGATGATAATAGTCTCATCATATAACTTGATTGCAGAACCTTTAAGGTCTGAATATTTAGACTCTATCCGAAGCATCTGGAGATAACCATTTTTTTTAATTAGAACTCGTATTCCACTATTGCAACTGAAATGGAGGGGAAGCTTCCAGCAAGTTCTTCGCAGGCTCCTTCGCTTCTTCCTGATAAGCCAGTCATGACGGCAGAAGAAAACGTGCACCAAGGCAACTTGCAACCATGGGGAAAAGGTCTAAGAAATACTGCGACAACAGAGTCGCTACCGATGATGCATGTCCGAGGGGATCAAGCCTTTCAGAGTATTATATTACCTGACCATCTCTTCCCTTCTCACTCTTTTCTAGAATCTTCTTTTTAAGCACATTCATTTCTGAAAAAACACCCCAAGATCGCGCATTCCGAAATGCTTTCTATTTTCTGCATTTATTGTTCATATCTAAAATAACTCTTCTAAACTCCCAAATAGAGAGAGCTAGGAAATATTTTCTTAATCTAGTGCACATGGCGCGGAGTGATTACATAAATCATTCACTATGATGGAAGACGCCAGAGTAGTAATGAGCCAAATAAACGAAATGAAGGCCCCCCATGAGATGAAAATTGAATAAAAAATATATGCATCCGTATATTATACGAGGTATAAGGTTCCAGAGAGTTGACTCTACGACGCAACTTAATTATGAGCGTTAAATTATGAGAGAGCTCCTGGGCGCTGAAATATTTGTGTGTTCACCAACCGAGGGTTATGGCTCAATTACCACTCGCTCTTTCCTTTGCGAGGCGTTGATTTAAGGTGTTCTGCTTCTTGCTATCACAGAATCCGCGGACTGTTATCCGAATCTCAGAAAGATTCATTGCTCGATTATAATCCTTCAGAATCGCAAGCAAAGCTACTAAAAGATTAAAATAAAAATGATATGACATCAAAGTCAGATTGAAGATCATCCAATCTAGATTAACTTGGACACCTTATTATGATTTTTCCTTGGTTCTTTTCTCACTTAGAGAAATACTTTTCAATCTTGTCGGCAAGCGTAAGCATGAAAAAATGGCATCTTCCATGATGTTGTGGAACGAATGTGTCTTTTACAGCCGGTACTACATTTGCCATCTGCAAAAAGGTGTACGATAAATTATGCATGTCCAGTGAGGCAGTGCGTACGTCGTCCCACGTGATACTGGTACGAGGTTCCCTCGATAAATAATGAGTGGCGGTCCGGGCTCGACTTCTCCTGCAATGGTTTTTCGACGACTACCAATATAACGAAAATAAACGTACGACAAACGCCTCGCTAAATTTGATCTGACTTACCCTTCGGTACTCAGAACCGGTGTAAATTTAACATGCGGTCCTTCCTTTTGGGCTTCCGCTCAGATAAGCTTAATGATCAAAAACCTACTCACGATCTTTGATCAAATATATCAATATAAAAATTTCTTCTTTTTCACAATATCGTAACTCTAGAACCACAGGGTAGTTCTATGATAAATTTGAGAGGCCGGTTGATTTTCTTTGTTTTGTATTACTACCTTGCTTTTATTTTCCGGAATGACAATTTGTCATATTTTCATTTCACTGCATTACCATTTGTACTACCCTTTTTTTTATTTTCCCGCGTTGCCATTTGCTTAATTTTCATTTGTCCAAAGGATTGACCACTCGACATTTGAGTATGGAACAGGTTCCAAAAGATTTCAAAAGACTTTAAAAGATTTCACAAAGATTTCATAAAGATTTGAAAGAAAATGTATATTGTATGTCAAACTCTCAAGATGATCGGTGTTTTTCGGTGAAGTGGAGAATATGGCAAAAGATCATTTGACAAAAAAGGAATAAGGTTAAATGTTGATTTGGAAAAATCAATCAAAAGAAGAATTTGGGGAATATAGCGTCTCCATTACACAGATGATCATTCATGTCTGCTGAAGAAATTTATAGGGATACTCAAATGACTACAAGCTCAGGGAACATTAAACTGGTTCGAAATTATCATTAGCTAATTGTCCCTTTGCTCTGTTTCTCAAACTATATCACACGAATCGCCCATATATTTTATCAGTATAAGTGCACTTAGCAAGTAGCACTTAAATGGGAAACGAACACGTTTTCTCCATAAAACCATAAGACTTCTGATGACCAGTTGTCACCTGTTCACATTTTCCTTTTGCAACATAATCGTCACATGCAACAGCTGTCGGTTAATAGCTGGTGGCTCAGTCTCGAAATTGGTGAACACATTGTCGCTAATAAGATGGATGAAATTCACTCCCGCTGTTTCAAGAATTTGAACGCAGCAGCTTCTTGGATGAATTTCAAATGTTATTTGCTGGCGTTAAAATCACTGTAGTGTACCATCGTGTCTAATTGTAGACCTTAGGCAAGTCTCGGGTGGCTTGTCGCGAATTAAGCTTAAGAGACTTCCTGGAGTTCATCATAGTGGTGCAGTGGTGCCAATGGTCAATTGGTCACGCATTATGAAGATGGCGTGCTCGCGATTCACAGACAGTGAACGCAACTCAACAGTCGCGACCTGCCTCGTGTACCTGTGAATGAAACACTCCCAGGATAGGATACAAAAAATCAGAAAGAAGATCACGATAAGGGAATAAGTGCAGTTTTATGTGAGGAGTTAGGAATGGTACCGGATTAAAAAAAAGAGAGAAAAAAGGCAAAAAGTTGGAGAGGAAGTGAGAACCGAGATTGAATCGTGAGTTTCTAGAGACGAAGAAAGATTAAGCTGTTTGATCAACCTGAGCATTTTTATCAAGAAGTTTTGAATTTTTCTAATCAAATATTCAAATAAATCTTCCTTCTCGGTTTGAAGTTGAGAGATTGTTTTTAAGATATTCTGAGACATGTAAATCATGTCTGAGTTCTTGGAAGACTGATCGCGTGCTTCTTCCTTCGATGATTTCACTATTTCCTCGTAAATTGCTGATAGAATTTGGATTATCTAATTTTTGATGCTTAGAAATAAGAAAAAGTTTGTTTGTGTGAAAGAATAGTTTCTTCTGAAATATCAATAGTGTTTTTAGATTTCAAAAACTGAAATGATCTCAAAAGAGGGAAATAATGGAAAAATAAATTTTTTTAAATAAAATTAAATATTCAAATTTAATTTTTAACCGGAAAATATGAATTTTTAACAAAAAAGTTCATTTTCTATAAAGAAAGATGACTTTTGTACCAAACAATGTAAATTATCAACGAAAAATATAATAGTTGATATTTAAACCGAAAAAGACGAATTTTCAACAAAATGTGAGTTTCTTCAAAAAAGGGGAAAAGAGGAATTCTTTAATAAAGGGGTGCCCTTTTGCTGAAGAATTTCCAAATCCTCACCTAACAACCGTAAATTGTGAAATGGTTTTGCTCTTCAAATGTCAATATTAGCATAAATCTAATGGGGAAAAAGCCTCGGAATCAGAGAAACTGGATGCGTTATAACAGAAGGTAATTCTGTCCCTATATACGTCAGTCATTACTTTATACACCTTTCCTCTAGCAATTTAGCTGGAGCATTTAGTGAGTATTGCTCGAACTATTGCTTTCGCATCCATTCGCGAAACCGGTTTGAATCACAGAAAACAGGCATTTTCCTAGTGAAATCCATCGCAGACCAACCGCACATCGAATTACGCGCCCATTAATGCTCGTATTTACTTCCCGAACCATGTATCAATAAATCCTCGCCATATTTGTGCACACAGTGCCTTCGTTAAAAACCACCTTTATAAACTGAATCCAAAAAAAAATCCGCGGACGAGCTTCAGGGATTAAAAGACCAGTTGGCTTTTCGCTTTTCCCTTTTCCCTTTCAATGATGCAGCAGGCTTCTCGAAAAATTAAAATTCCTTGACTTTTCCCTGACCAATTTTTATATTTTTCCTGACCGTTCTAAATTTTTTTTAGATATAAAATAACCGTACACCTAGGATATCAATAATGTTACTGCAAACCAATATTTGTTTATACATATACTTCAAACACTTTTAGTGACAACAGTAAAATACATGAATTTTCAACCAAATAGTTGAGTTTTCGACTCAAAGAAATAAATTCTGAACCTAATATATGGGAGAATTTACTTTTTAGTTTAAACAATTAATTTTCAACAACGAAAGAAGAATTTTCAACAAAATTGTTAATTTTTGACCAAATGATTGATTTTCCAACGAACACGATGAATCCTCAATAAAAAAATTGATTTTTTACAAAGTAGTTTCGAAAATAATTAGTTAAATCCTCAACCAAAACAGACTAATTTTCGAACCGAAAAAAGAAATATTCAACAAAAGAGTTGAATTTTAAGGCAATAAAGATTTTTCAGTGAATAAAAAAAAATCTGATCTAAAATGTGCAATTTCCAAGCCAAAAGGACCAGTTTTCAAGAAAACAATTGAATTTTCAACTAAAACAAACAAGCAATTTTTAAGCAAAAATGTCAAGTTCGAAAAATTAATTTTTAACTCAAAAAATAAATTTTTAACCAAATAGTTAAATTTTCAATCAAAGAAATGTTTTTAACTGACCAAATTAATTTTTTACAAAGTAGTTTGAAAAATAATTAGTTAAATCCTCAACCAAAACAGACTAATTTTCAAACCGAAAAAAAATATTCAACAAAAGAGTTGAATTTCAAGGCAATAAAGATTTTTCAGTAAATAAAGAAAAAAATCTGATCTCAAATGTGCAGTTTCCAAGCCAAAAAGACCAGTTTTCAAGAAAACAATTGAATTTTCAACTAAAACAAACAAGCAATTTTAAAGCAAAAATGTCCAGTTTAAAAAATTAAGTTTTAACTCAAAAAATGGATTTTCAGCCAAATAGTTAAATTTGCAATCAAATAAATGTTTTTAACTAAACAAATTAATTTTTAACAAAATAGTTGAATATTCAAGTCAAAAGATTTATTTTGTACTGAAAAAGACAAATTTTCAACAAAATACGTGAATTTTCAACTAAGAAAAATAAATTTTATACAAAAAATGGACCAGTTACATTTTCAGTTAAAAAAATAAATTTTCAAACAAAAAAATAATAATGATAATACATTCCCAAACTTAAAGTTTCAAAATTAAATTTTCAGTGAAAAATTAATTTTTTACCCAATAAAATAAATTTTTAATTACATTTTCAGTTAGAAAAAAAATTCAAACAAAAAAACAACAAATTTCAAACTAAATAATCAAATTTGAAACAAAAAAATCAATTTACAACTAAAAAGATAAAGTTTCAACTGATGTAATTACTTTTCTACAAAAAAAAAAACGATTTTTCAACAAAATAGCTGAATTTTCAGCTAAAACAGATAAATTTTCAAATAAAAATAGAGTAGTAAAATTTTCAACCATATATTTATCAAAAACGATAAATTTTTGACAAAAAATGTAATAGTTAAGCTTTTACTAAAAAAAAGTAATAATTTTCAATAAGAAATCTAATTCTAAACGAAAAATTAATTTTCACCAAAAGGACGAGTTTTCAACCAACAAAATTAATTTTCTACAAAAATAGATTAATTTTCAACAAAATTTAAGAATTTTCAACAAAATAGTGGAATTTTCCACTAAAGAAGATAAATTTTCAACGAAACATGAAATAGTTACATTTTCAGTTTAAAAAATTAGTTCTATAACAAAACAAAAACAATTGAATCCTCAAACAAAACGGAATAATTTTTAACCAAACAGTTGTGATTTTCAACCAAAATTAATTAATTCTCAACCCAAAAAGACGAATTTCCAAAAAACCAGTTGAATTTTCAAACAAAAAGATAAATTTTCGACAAAAAATGTAATAGTTAAGCTTTTACTAAAAAAAAAAAAATAATTTTCAATAAAAAATCTAATTTCAAACCGAAAAATGAATTTTCACCAGAAGGATGAATTTTCAACCAATAAGATTAATTTTCTGAAAAAAAAAACAGATTAATTTTCAAAAAAATTCAAGAATTTTCAACCAAATAGTGGAATTTTCAACTAAAGAAGATACTTTTTCAACAAAACATGAAATAGATAAATTTTCAGTTAAAGAAATTACTTCGTACACAAAACAAAAACAATTGAATTCTCAAACAAAACGGAATCATTTTTAACCAAACAGTTGTGATTTTCAACCAAAATTAATTAATTTTCAACCCAAAAAGACGAATTTCCAAAAAAACAGTTAAATTTTCAACCAAAAAGAATAAAATTTCAACAAAATTGTTCAATTTCAAACAAAATAATAAAATTAACTTCAACTTCAGTTTATCTAAAACTTCCTGACTCTATCAGGTTTTCCCTGACTTTCCCTGACTTTCTTGAATTCCTTGACCTGTATCAACCCTGAAAATAAAAGTAAATTTTTGTTGCGGATAATTTTCAAACAGGTGAAGTCAAATTTGTTTGCATCGAAACAAAAGAAAATACAGTAAAGTTGATTTAGAAACCATACCCAATGTAGTGGGTAAATCTAACCACCTGAAGGTAATTTTTGCTATATGTAAATATTACTCTAAAATTGAGGTAAGGGTTTCACTTCGTTTTTTCTCCAAAAGATTTAAAAAAATGCTAGGAGATGAAAATGCAATCGCTATTATTCTGATCGATCTTAATTTTAAAAAAAGCTATTATTGTCTTAGTTTTGCTACCAGTTTGACAAGTCATGCTCGTTTTATAATGCTTAGAGCTTCCCCCCTTAGAGGTCGATGAAATCATTGATTGGCGACTGGTCGCGACGGTATTGCAAGTAGAACGTTCAAGCATTCAATTAAGATAAATCGGGATAAGCATGCATTCAGAGTAAGTTCAGCCAATGTGCAACAAGTGATTCAGAAGTAAAACACGTTGTTGCCTTCTGTAGTAAGCCGGTACAATTGATTTATCGATGATAGGATACCTATCTCCATCAGGAGGATAAAATGCTTTATATTCAAATATTTGATTTAATAACATGTAAATATAAATATAAAT
>CAKNYM010052596.1:692622-712567 GCA_932195095.1 Andricus curvator
TTATATTTATATTTATATTTATATTTATATTTATATTTATATTTATATTTATAAATATAAATATAGATTATAGATTCTAATTATCAGCTCTTGCTCGTAAACTTCATCCATGGGCGGTAAAGTATATAGTCAAATTATTTTTCTAATTATATATTCATTACTGTAACGATATCTTATGTACAACCATCTGGAATATCTCAACCATACATCCTTTCCAATAAATGTAATTACTTGTGAATTAAAATCGAGAAGCAATTTTGAATCGATTAGCTCGAGTTATTGAGAGATACGCTCAAACTCGTGTTATTACGATAAGGATCGTTTAGTACTGTATAATACGTTGCGATTTTGTATTGTAATTTTAAGATGTTTTTTTTTTTTGGTTTTATAAACTTCGGAAAAATAAGGAACTTAATAAAATTAGATTTTTTTATCTGAACCATATTAATCTAAAGATATGTTGTAAAATTGAGGATTAAGAAAAAATCTAAAAATATTTTTGTATTCATATTTTTTAAATATCCTTTACGCATCAAAATAAAATCGAAAAATATGTAGAAGAGTTCGCCAATTTGAATTTATCATTAGGGCTCTATACAAGTCTTGTTATTAGTTATGTGATCAAAATAACGAGTTTAGAGTAAACAAATTAATTTACCTTCAATTAAAAATTTTTTAAAACCTTCTGAATTTTTCTCAAAAAACACGCAAAGAAGTCTTGTTTTTGTTACACCTTAATTTAAGTCCATTTTTATTCTTAAATCTAGATGCAAGCCCCTTTTTTGGCATAAAACAAGACCTCTTCGTCTTAAAACTAGACCGAGATTCTTAATTCAAAACTTTTTATTCTCTATAAAGCAGAATTTTATTCTGAAAAATTATCTTTTAAAACCTTGATTCTTTATCTTGAAAAACACATAGGATTTTAGAGGATTGGAAATATTTTAAGGTATTTTAACGAATTCAAAGAATTTTCAAAATATTAAAAAAAACTCAAGGAATTTCAAGACATATCATCAGATTTTCTTTAAATTCATGAGATTTTAAGAGATTTTATGATATTTCAATTAAATTTCATAGCATTCATTCATACTATTATATATAATTAATATATAATTAATTACCCGGTTAAAAAAAAAAATCAATGTTTAAATTTATTTTACAATGCCGCTACTGAAACTCTACAGCATGTATTATAAAAATGTGTTAAAATTACAAACAAATTTAACAATCTATGATTAACAATGGCTATATTTAAAATTACAACTGCACTTTTCCGTCACAATGAGATCAAGATTTATGTGTGATCGGGAATGATAAATGTGGTCACGATTGCGAAAAGGTGGACACACCTTAGTTCATTGTGAGTTACTTTATCTTAGTGTAAGAAAAGAAGGATAATCCAGGAAGCTCTCGCCATACAAAATAACGATCTCTTTACGCGCAAGCAATTTTTATGACGGAACCACTCGGGCGACCAGAAACGACACGCGAGGTGACGAGATACCTACAACGAAGACCAGCCACATCAATTTTGCATAAGACGTGTTAATTTCATCCATACTCGTGGGCCTTGAGCATAAAGTTTGATAAAAAAAAAAGTTATATTTATTTTCTCTTGCCCAGTTGAAAATTTACTACTGGTGCTTTACTATGCCAAAAACCATGGTTGGTAACAGGGGGTTGCGTGTGTCAGTGAAAATACACACACAAAAATTGATAGTTTATGAAGAAAAATACTGAAAAATCCAATCAATAAAACCAAAACATACTTGAATAAAGTAATTTTTGTTATTAAAATAGCAAACTGTAACTTCGATTCAAAGATCTTCATATCTTTGAGCAGATAGGCAGGACCGGTTCTAAATACAGTTTTCTACCTTACCGACATCGAGACTGTTATACAACTCAAGTGGTTCGTGTCCGTACTAAGTATTAAGAATATTCTAGAAAATTAGCACGGACACGAACCAGTTGAGCTGCCAAACAGTTACGATGTCGGTAAGATAGGAATTTGTATTTAGGTATAAATTCTTTTGCATAAAGTTAATGCAAATGCCAAAAAATGCAATATCTCATTTTCGAACAAAATATTTGAATTTTCAAACAAAAAACATTTTCTACCAAAATAGATGAACTTTCCACCTAAATAGATGAAGTTTCAACAACAAAATTAATTTTTAACCAATCAGTAGCATTAACATCCAAATAGTTCGACATTTAATTTGAAATAAAGTGGATTTTCAATCAAGAAAGATAAATTTTTGAGCAAGAATAGTTACTATTCTATCACAAACGATGAATTTTTAATCCAAGAGGACGAAACTTTAACAGAACAGTTGAATTTTTGACTGGAAAATATCACTTTATCAAAACAGTTGAATTTTCGAACCAAGAACATGAATTTTTTATAAACCAGTAGAATTTTCAACAAAAAATTTAAGTTTTAACCTAGGAAGATGACTTTTATACCATAAATGATGAATTTTCTACCAAAAAACGAATGCTTAACAAAATTGTTGAATCCTCAACCAAATAGATGAATTTGTAATCAAAAATGATAAATTTTAAACCAAATATTGAATTTTCAACTAAAAAAGAATTTTTGGAACAAAAAAAGAGAATCGTCGAAACTTTCAGTTTAAAAAATTAATTTGAAGAAAAAACGAATTTTCAACCAGTTGAATTAAACCAAAAAAGACGAATTTTTAACCAAATACTTGAATTTACAACCAAAAATATTAATTTTCTACAAAAAAGTTAATTTTCAAGTAAATAATTAAATTTTCCACCAAATTTTGGAATTTTCAATAAAACAGTCGAATTTTATATAAAACAGATCAATTCCTAACTAAAATGATTAATCTATTATAGCAATTTTTTAAAAATCAGTTAAACTTTACATGAAGTAGTTGAATTTTCAGTCAAATTGTTGCATTTTCAACCATGAAAGATCAATTTTCAATTCAGTTGAAAAAATTAATTCTTAATAAAACAACGAATTTTTAACAAAACACGTACATTTGCAATTAAAGAGATGAATTTTCAAATAAAATTAGAAATCTTTAAGATAAACAATGAATTTCCAGCAAAACAGTTTAACACAAAAGATGATTTTTTAATGAAGAGATTAATTTTCCGAAAATAGGATAGTTAAATTTTCAACAAAAGAGATTTATTTATGTGATTCAATAATAAAAATAATTAAAATGGTAACATGTAAAATAAATTCAGGTGCTTTAGATATAAATTTTTGTCCTTGAAGTTTTTCAATTCCCCATGTAGAAAATTAGCGGGGAACTATTCGGGGCCAGGATAGCCTGCCCTGAGCGCAAATATATCATGGTGCTGAGTATAAGTGAAATATTTTTCTATGGTCAAACGCTAATCTGGGCAGGCTAATCTAACGTTAGTCAGGGGGCTCTTTTTGGAAATGTACAAACAAATATTTGAAATAGACAATTAGAAATTTTTTGATCCTGACGGGCTAGCCAGCACCCAATTAGGGCCCGAAAAGACTGACTAGATGATAAGAAGAAAATGCATTTTTTAAGTGTTCACTTTTTATTCTTGATACTTTTAAACACCCGAGCTATTTTTGAAAATTAAAAAAAAAATATTTAGACAAGACACCAAGACATTTTTCTGGAATGTCAAGTTAGCCAGTAGCCGATTAGGGCCCCAAATGACTAGATGATGAGAAAAAAAGTCATTTTTTAAAATATTTATTTGTTACTTTTTGGACTTTTAAACACCCTCGGTTTCTTTGGAAATGTGCGAAACAATATTTGAGTTAGACACTTGGAAAAATTGTTCGTCATGATGGGCTACTCTCTTGAACTGAACCAATGAAATTGTCACTGGTTGAATCAGTGTTTGCAATTATCACTGGTGAACCAGTGATTTTTCCACTTTTACTGGATGAACCAGTAAGTGATTCAACTAAAATAGCGCTACTGATTCTACCAGTGACGCAAATAATATATTTGGATATTTCAGGCCGGCCTTGATTTATTGTTGTGAGAGCAAAGTGCGGTTTTTGAACGATAATTTTGCAACGGTTAACACAATAGTGATGAATGATATGTGTCATACCTATCAACTATGGCTGACAGACGACAATGCGTACGTCCAGATGACTACTGGTACTGAGAAATCAGTGAACCTCACTGTTTAAACCAGTGCCGGAACTCCACTGAATGAACCAGTGAATTCTCACTGATTGTCAGTGACACACTTCTGGCTATTTCAACCAGTGAGATTTCACTGGTTCATTTCAAGAGAGTAGGCATCACCCGATTAGGGCCCGAAAAGACGGTCTAGATTAGACCCTATACACAATGCCCTATAACTGGAAGCAAGTCTGCCAAATAATTTGCCCCTCAGAACTTATCGCGAAACAATCAGAGAACAGTTTGTCCTTTGAAAATCAGTGATATCAGTCTGGCCCTCGGTCTGGCCCAGTTTGATATGTCCCATCATGCAATTTCCTGTTTTTGACTTGATTGCAGTCAATTTTCGAACACGCAGATGATTCGATCGCCACGTATTTTTCATACACGTGTGTGTGTGTGTTTATTTGTATTTGTACATAAATGCGACATCCAGGAGAGGATATGATATCGCGGATGTCCGTCACGAGAGAGTTTTAGCCCAAAGCCTTATCTTTTTTCTTCGCATGTGCGATCTGTCCGCCTTTACTAACCTCTCGTCTGTTATTAGGCAGGGACATCGCGTGTGCGTCCGGTAAGCGAGTAAAATCTGCCATATATACATGAGTGCAAACACTAATATACAACACCCTGAGAAACCCTGTTTTATATCTTTGCATGTCGCGGAAGTTACACCCCAATAAAAATCAAGAAAGTCCTGCGTGCGTGTTTTAGCATTTTTTTAACAAATCCATGTCACCTCGTGAGACGAAATCGTCAGTGTCATTAATCAGTCAAAATTTGACTGATTCAATTAATCAAGCATGCTTTGACTGATTCAATTAATCAAGCATGCTTTGACTGAAATTCAGTCATTTCTACTGACTGTTATATATATAACAGATTAATCAGTAAATATTGCCGACTGTATCAATCAGTCAATCGAAGCATTTTAATTTGCGCTGAAAAACAATTTAACCATTGTTCTTCTAGTTTTAAACAATTAGCGAATACAAAAAATAAAGATTTATCGGAAACTAAGTGTTTCAAATGGAATTTTCATCGTATTCAGTGAAAAAACGCATTTCCTGTTAAAACTGTTTTTGCCAAGAAAACAATTATTTTACTGTGTCATGTAAGTTTGAACACACCGTAAGCTATAATAAACTTTAAATAATGCATATAGCAAAAAACTTTATTCAAAATATGCAAAAATATTAATTATAGGCGTTCAGAAATGAAATACGAATTCTAACCTAACTTTTAGGTTAGAATTTTTTAGATAGTAAATATTTCATGTATAAATCGATAAAAATTTATTTCAAGTTCATTTTTATGTTAAGATGAGTTAACTAAAGCTTATAATGTGTTGAAACTTATATAACGTACTAAAATGATTGTTTTTTTTTACGAAAATAGTTTCAAAATAAAACGTGTTTTTTCACTGTATACGATGAAAATTCCACATGTAACACTTAATTTTCAATAAATCTTAATTGTTTTCAATCACTATTCGTTTTAAACTATGCAAAACAATAACAAAAATTTTTTAAGCACAAATTAAAATTCGTCTTAAAAATTCTACCTGGTTTCGCAAGTTCACATTTTGGCCGCATTGAACAAATAGATGGCGTATTGCAGCGCAGCGGATCCCAATAATGAAATAATAAAATAATTTTTAAATCAAAACTCCTAATTAAATTCCTAAATTTTGTTAAATAGTTTAAATTAACCATGAATGACTGAATAATATATTGAAAGTTATGGATTAGGTCAATCAAAATGACTGATTTAATTAGTGAAAATAACTAACTACGTCATTCAAAATTACTTTGTTTAGATCATTCAAAATTACTGATTCGGTAAGTGGATGTTACTGATTAGATCAATTTGTCTTTATTGGTAGAAAATTAATCTTCTTGGTTCAAAATAAATCTTTTTGCTTGCATTCGACTGTTTTTGGTTTAAAATACAAATATTTTTGGTCTGACATATTAAGTATTACATCATTCTTGAGAATTCATATTTTTTTAATCAAAAATTCAACTCCTTGGTTCATAGTTTAACTATTAAACTATTTTATTCAAAATGCACTTTTTTGTTAAAAAACATTGTTTTAAAAAAAAGTTGGAAATTCAACTACTTGATTGAAAGTTAAACAATTTTATTAAAAATTCTTATATTTTTGTTAAGAATTCATCATTTTAGTTAAAAACTTATTTCTGTCGTTGAAAATTTAACTACTTTGTTGAAACTTCGTTGTTTATTTTGGTTGAAAATTAATTTTTGTAACTAAAAATTTATCTGTTTCATTTTTAGGTGCAATTTTTTTTGTTGAAAATTCAACTATTTGTTTAAACTTCATGTATTCTGTTGAAAATTCGTCTTTATTAAAATATGGACTCTTTTTCACTTAAAATTGAAATCTTTTCTAATTAAAATATCGACTATCACATTTTTTGTTGAGAATTCATCTTTTTTATAGAAAATTGTTCTATTTAGTAGAACTACTTTGTTACAAATTCATTTTCTTAGTTGAGAATTCATGATTTTACTTCAATATTCAGCTCTTTGGTCGCAAATTTAATTTGAAAAACATTTAATTGTTTTTTAAGGTTGAAAATTAATTTTGATGATTGAAAATTCAACTATTCCTTTTTTAGTTAAAAATTGATTTTTTGTTGTTGCAAATTCAACTATTTGATTGAAGATTCATATTTTTTTACGTTGAAAATTCATCTATTTCGGTGGAAAATTTATCCGTTTGGTTGAAAATTTAACTTTTTGGTTGAAAGTTGAACTAATTTGTTCAAAATTAATTTTATTAGTTGAAGATCCATCTCTTTGGTTGAAAATAAAACTGTTCGGTTGAAAATTTAATTTTTCACTGAGAATTCATCTTTTTGAGAAAAATTCAACTACTTGTTTGAAAGTTGAACTACTTTGTTAAACTTCATTTTATTGGTTGAAGATTGAACTATTTTGTTGAAAATTCTTTGTTTTTGGTTGCAAATGAGTTTTTTTCCTGATAATTTAACCATCCCATTATTAGTTGAAAATTAGTCGTTTTTAGTTGAAAATTCACTAATTTGGTTGAAAATTTAAGCATTTTGTTGTAAATTCGTTGTTTTTTTTTTTTTTTTTTTTTTTTTTTTTTTTTTTTTTTTTTTTTTTTGGTTTTTTGGTAGAGAATTAATCTTTTTGATTGAAAATTTACTTGCTTGGCTGAACTACTTTGTTCCAAATTGATTTTATTGGTTGAGGATTTATCACTTTCATTGAAAATTGAACTATATTTTTTAAAATTACTACTTTTCTTTTATGGTTGAGTATCAATTTTTTCAACTGCAAATTTAACTATTCCTTTTTTGTGTAAAAATTTATCATTGCTAGTTTGAAAATTCAACAATTTCGATGACATTTTTTTGCTCTTTTTTTTCAAAAGTTCTTCTCTTTTGTTAGAAATTTCATCATTTCTGTTTGAAAATGCAACTGTTTGTTGAAATTTCATTTATTTTGATAGAAAATTCGTCCTTTAGAATGAAAATACATGCTAAATTTAAAATTGTAAATGTTTGGTCTGAAAAATTATTTTTCTGAAAATTCAACTAATTAATTCAACAATATATATTTCGACTTGAAATCTCAAGCGTTTCCTATTGAATTCAATACGGTACCTTCATACTAATTTAAGGAGAAAAATGTATTTCCTTATTATTTCCCTATATTTTCGTGAAAAATCGCCCTATTTCTCTTGTTGTAAGAAAATTTTTGGCTGTTAAGTCTGTTTCATTTTAGGCGTTTTTTTAAACTAAAATCGAGAAAAAAATTTGACTGAGGGGTTGAAGCTCTGTGTGACGACCTGTGACGAACAAGGGCAGATGTTGAAAAAGCGTTCAAAACAGCGTGACTTACTTTTTGAACTACCCCTAAAATTGATGTCAAAGTCTGATCCAAAAATGATAAAACCAATATTCTAACAGTTTTATTGTATTTTCATTGCAAGCTAAATCAATGATTGTGATTAATTAAGGAAGTGAAATGAGAATGTAAAAAGAGCAAGAAATGATTATAAGTGTATATGTTAAGTAAGAAGTTGAGTGTTGAACAAATGTTGGTGAAAGATTTTTTGTATGTTTTTAGACTGAGGCCTTAATTATCTGAAAGTTTAACTGTTGAATAATGTACAGTGAGGTAGAAAAGTATAGTTTGTGTGAATGCATCTGACTGAGTGTGTGTGAGAGTATCTAAGATGTCTCGCAGATATCTATACCGATCTTTGAGTTCCTCTGGCTTCTCATGCTCATCTATTCCATTCTCGCTTTCACGACACGTGTCTTCATTATCGACGAGTCCGTTCATCTTTATCTTAAAAGTCCTCGTATCGATCTAGAAACCTTTATTGCTCTTTCAACCCCTTCCAAGTGAATGATGTGAAAAAATTTTTTTTTTTAGTTAGAGAACGTCCACATAGTGTCACATAGGAGGTTGATCGTAAAAAATTGATTTTTGAAACCGAAAAGTTGAATTTTCGACAAAAAGGTTCATCTTCAGCCAAGAGAGATGGATTTCCTATCCAAAGAGACGAATTTTCAACAAAACGGTTGAATTTTCGACCAAGAAAGACGAGTTTAACAAAATAGTTGAATTTTTTTCAAAGTGATTAAACTTTTAACAAAATAGTCGCTTGTTTTATGAAGCTGCTGAATTTTCATCTTGCAAAGATAAATTTTCAACCAAGACGATTAATTTTCTACCAATAGACAAAATTTCAACACAATACATGAATTTTGAACCAAATAGTTGATTCTTCAACTTATGAAGAAGAAATTTTATACCAAAAATAGAATAGCTACATTGCCTGATTTTAAACAGAAAGTTAAATTTTCTACCAAATTGTTATTTTTTCAAGCCAAAAAATAACTTTTTTTACAAAACAGCTGAATTTTCAACAAAAAAGTTAATTTCCAAACAAACAGTTGAATTTTCAACTAAAATGATCAATCTGTAACCAAAAAGAAAAAAAATTCACAAAATAGTTCAATTTCCAAACA
Organism: Andricus curvator; assembly: GCA_932195095.1. Taxonomy (NCBI): domain Eukaryota; kingdom Metazoa; phylum Arthropoda; class Insecta; order Hymenoptera; family Cynipidae; genus Andricus; species Andricus curvator. The sequence continues at coordinate 701,828 of CAKNYM010052596.1, forward strand.
AAGAGCTGAATCTTGTTCAATAACAAAAAAAACTTTCATACTGAAAAATCAAGCTATTCGTACCGAAATTTGGCTACACTTAGCCACGGCCTTTTTATTAACACACGTATATTCCACACGTGTATACAGATAGAATGAATCCATTGCAGATTATTATATCTAATCTATTTACGCTACTTCCTACATGCCATTTGATAATTTTTATTAAACTACTACCAAATTCTTCTCTTTAAAAAAAATAAGCAAAAAAGAAGAATATTATAATAATATTATTATTATTATTTATCTAAAACTAACATTATATTATATTACATTATAACATGCCTAAAATATTTGAATTTTGGTGAAGCGCGCGAGCATAATAGGATTTGAAAAATTATTTTATCTCCAGAGTCTTAAAGGTTTTCTGAATTTCATTTTTTTGACATTTTTTAGGGTTTCTAGAGACTTCTTAATTTTTCCAGATTTTAGGATACTAGTCTGTACGACATAATTGTGTTTTAATATACCCTTCTGAATAGCTTTTATTTTTTGGGCTCATGAAAACATCAAACCAATTTTTTTTTTACACTAGAGGGATTTTATGAGATCAAAATAAACCATTCCACAATGAATTTGAAAAATGTATGTTGATCACTTTTCCAAAATTCTACTATTTGGTTGAAAATTCAATTATTTGGCTTTTGTTTAAAATGCAACTGTTTTGTTAAAAAGTCACCTTTTTGTTGAAAATTCGACTGCCTGGTTAAAATATTTTGTTCAAAATTTATTTTTACTGTGGCAGATTAATCTCTTTGCTTGAAAATTGTTCTCTTTAGTTGAAAATTTAACTATTTTGTTGAAAATTCTTGTTTTTAATAAGAATTAATTTTTTCAACTGAAACTGTTTTTTATTTCAAATTAAAATATTTTTTGGTTGAAATATCAACCACATGTTTAATTGATATTAATCCTTTTTAGATAAAAAAATCAAATACTTGGTTTAAAGTTAAACTACTTTTTCAAAAATAATTTTTTTAGCATAAAAATTAAACAATTGCGTAGAACATTAAACTATTTGGTTGAAAATTCAACTATTTGATTAAAAATTAAACTATTCTTATGAAAGTTTACCTATTTGGTAAAAAATGAACTTTTCTGTTGAAAAATCATATTTTCGGGTTGAAAATTCAACTTTTTTTGTAGATAATTCGTCTTTTTGACTTAAAAATTCAACAATCTTGTTAGAATTTTTTTTGCAGAAGATTATAAATTAAAAATGCATTTTTTTAAATATGGACTTCTTTGGTTGAAAATTTATTTTTCTAACTGAAAATTTAATTTTGTTTTGTTTAATTATAACTGCTTGAAAATTTATAGTTTATGGTAGAAAATTTATCTTTCTTGGTTGAAAATGAACTTTTTTGTTTAAAATTCAACATTTAGGGTTGAAAATTCAACTCTTCTATAAAAAGTTCGTCATTTTGGCTTGAAATATAAACTGTCTTGATAGTCATGTTTTTTTATCAAAAATTCAACTATTTTGTTTAAACATTCATCTCATTTGCTTGAAACTTCAACTATTTGGTTGTTAACGCAAATATTTGGTTAAATTTCAATTTTTTGTTTGAAAAAATGTTTTTTTGGGTTGAAAATTCATCTATTTTGTTAAAAATGCATTTCGTCTTGTAATCTGAGGAATTTAAAGTGTTTCATATTGAATTCAATATGATATTAACCTTAATTTTATTTCAAAGAATTCATCTCCTTATTATATATAACTAAAGCATACAAAAAAAATGTCTACGAAGCAGTACCCTTCGTGATATCCCCGATTGAGGGTAGTCTTACGAAAATTTTATAATATTATCCTATTTTAAGGGTTATTAAGGAATTTCATAAGATTTGAGGAATCTTACCAGTATTTCCAAGACTTGAAGTGTTTTTAATATTTTTTTAATTTCAACGACCGCTGCGAGCGGTCCTCGATATCTTCCGGCCCATCCGGGATTCAGTTCCAGGCCAATCCCTGCCTGAGAATCATACGCATCATTACCTTTAGCTTCGTCAACAGATTAGGAAAGCCTCACCAAAAACAGAAGGATATTTACCCCTGGAAGTGTTCGAACCCCCGGAGTCAAAAAACACTAGAGACTCGATGAGTCTGAAAAGGGATGAGATGAGTTTACAGGATTTTGGATTGGGCGTCGGCTCAGACTCAACTTTTGAGTTCTAAGTTCTAATCGTCACAGAAAGGCGGCAATCTCTTTAATCAGGATTTGTGCCTTACGACGAACGGAACATGGCAAGACAGGTGATTTCCGCGTATTTCTACTTGCCGGGCGCAATTGTTTCCAGGAATGGAATTTACTGCAGGTTGAACGTGAGAGAATTCTTATTAAGCCGCAAAGCACATTGGTACACTACGTATGGGAATGTTACTCGATCAAAGAACGAGGGAATTTGAGCGACGGACACTCTCAGTCTCGGAAAAACTCTCTGATTACGAATATAAACAGACACAAAGGAGGTCTGCAATTTAAATTACAATACGCACCTTTTTCTTCTTTGCAGTACGAGCCGCGGGAAGATGAAAGACTGGACTCGAGACTCGTGACGATTTCTTCAGATTTCTATATTCTTAAATTTACCTTCTCTTGCCTGTTTTATTCACAGAAAAAAATTGAGCGTACGAAACGTTGCAGGTAATCGTACAAGCAGGGTAATAGTCAGCTGATCACTCCAAACTGAGGTAAACTTTCCGTTGTAACAGGCCTGTAAGGTGCTGCCGCTAGCGGAGTCCGCCGGCGATATCTGTGATTCACCGCGGAAAGTTTACCTCAGTTTGAATTTCTTACCCTCGGTTTACCTCAGCAACATTTCTTACCCTCAGTTTTTTTTGTGTTGACATTGAGAGTAGATTGAGTCAATTTTGGTCTAGTGGCACTAAGGACATTTTGCGCAATGAATCTATTCCTGTATAGGTCGATTTCGTAAGAGCAATTGGACGCAATCGAGAAAACGATAGGCAGTTACGTGCATGAAAGATGTGGCTCATTACCTGCAAATGCGCCGGAACATCTCGAGTAATTTTAGAACAAGTGGAATGAATGAAGTGAATCGAGCCTCTTTTGCAATCGCAAGCACTGATAAACCAGGGTGAAAGAAACCACTACGTTACCAATGTTGGGCTAGTTTACCGGGGGGGGGGGGGGGGGGGGGGGGGCGAAAAGTAACATCAAATTTCAAGTCGAAAAATGTTGCATTTTCAACAAAGTTGTTGAATTTCCAACCGACAAAGATTTTTTTACAAAAATGGATGAATTTTTAACCAAATGGACGAATTTTCACTTTAAAAAAATAATGAGCCAAAAATACGAATTTTATAGAAGACAGGTGAATTTTCAACAAGAAGGATCATTTTCAACCAAGAAAGATGGACATTTCTTCCATTAAAGATGAATTTTCAACCAGTTTAATTAAAAGAATAAAACTAATCTTTAACGAAAATAATTGATTCCTTAACGAAATAGATGAATTTTCAAATAAGAAAGATCAATTTTATAACAAATAGTTGAATTTTCAACTAAGAAATATATTTTTGGAACCAAAAATGGAATCGTCAAATGTTTATTTAAAAAAATTTATTTTCGATAAAAAAAGAAAACAATTTTGAAACATTTGAATGCAACCAAAAAGACGAATTTTTAACAAAATTAATTAATTTTCTACCAAATAGTTGAATTTTCAACTTATAGAGGATAAATTTTCAACCAAAAATGGAATAGTTACAGTTTCAGATGGAAAAAATTAAATTAAAAAAAAAAACAGATGAATTTTTAACGATATAGTTAAATTATCAAATGAAAAAGAACGAAGTTTTCAGAAGACTGTTGAATTTTGAGAGAAAAAGTTCATTTTCAACCAAGAAAGATGACTTTTCAACGATGAAAGATAAATTTTCTACCAAAAGACGAATTTTCAATTTTGCACCAACAAGATTAATTTTTTACAAAAATACGATTTTTCAACAAAGTACATCAATTTTTAACAAAATTTTCAAAATTTAGGCCCAAAAAGACGAATTATCTACAGAACAGTTGATTTTTCAACCCGAAAATATTATTAATCATCAAAGAAATAATTTTATACCGAATAGCTAAATTTTCATAAAAATAGTCTAGTTTTTGAAGAAATAGTATAATTTTCAACCAAAAATATGAATTTTCAACAGGAAAGTTAATTTTCCGCCAAATAGTATAATTTTCTACCAAACTTGAATTTTTAAGCCAAGTAGGCAAATTTTCTACAAAACAGTTCAATTTTTCGAACCCAAAAATCTATAATTTGAACTAAAATTATGAATCTTCAAAAAAAAAAAAAATTGAAAAGTAATGTAGCTTTGAACCAAATAGTTGTTTTTCTATGAAAAAGACGAATTTTTAACAAAATACATCAAAAAATTAATCCTCAACCGAAGAGATGAATTTTCAACTCAAATGATGAAGCAAAAAAAAAGTCATTTTTTTGAAAAGTAGTTTAATTTTAAAGAAAATAGCTCATTTTTCTACAAAAAAGACGAATTTTCAACAAAATAGATTAATTTTAAACTAAATAGTTAAATTTTCAACTAGGAAAGATGAATTTCCAACAATTTTATACAAATGGGATAGTTCAATTTTCAACTAAAGAGATGAACTTTTAACAACAACAAAAATTATTTTTTTAATCCAATTCAACTTTCAACCAAGTTGTTCAATTTTTGACCAAGATGGATAACTTTTTAACAAAATAGTTGCATTTTCAACTAAATAATTAAATTCTTATCCAAATAGTAGAATTTTTAACACAAGAGATCAATTCTGAACCAAAACTATAATAGTAGACTTTTCAGCCAAAAATAGTTGAACTTTCTTATTGGGTTCTATCAATTCAGTTCGCATTTCAGCGAATTAAGGAGAAAAAGGGGAAAGTTTCTCGAAAACAGGGAGAAAAAATTAATTCTTTGAAAAAGTGGTGTAAAGTCTAAAGAGTGAGAAGTCGAAAGAGTGTGAAGTCTGAAATCTAAAACGGATTTTCAAACTTATGAAGTTATTATTGAACTGTATCATTGCAAGGCCATCTTTCGCATAATTAGCAAAGTTTGTTTAAATTTTCTAATCAGGAGACGTACTAAATGTTATCGAAGCTCTTAACGTTACTTCCACTTGGGCCCCCCCCCGCCCCAAGTATTACCAACCGTCGTCATTGGCGACCCCCCTCCCCTCAAATTGGTAACGAAGTTTATGAATAGCCCCCAACGTTTTAGCGAGTCAAACGAAGAATCTGTTTCGCCATGGCAAGTTTACCCCTTATCAATTACCCAGCTGGATATTACCCCACTTCCAATATTACCTGCAACGTTTCTTGCACCAATTTTATTACCACTCGGTCCGCATCAATACAGAAAAGTGGGGGTACGAAACGTTGAAGGTAATCGTTCAAGCCAGGGTAATGGTCAGCTGATTACACCAAACAGAGGTAAACTGTCCGTGGGTACAGGCCTGTAACCTACTGCCTCTAGCGGAGTCCGCCGGAGATATCTGCGATTCACCCCGGAAAGTTTACCCCAGTTTACTTCGGTTTACCTCAGTTTGGAGTACTCACCTCGCGTTTACCCTGCTTGACCGATTACCTACAACGTTTCTTACACCCACTTTTTTTCACTCGGTCCGCATCAAGAAGTTGGCGAGAAAATATGCAGCCATTTTTCACCGTCAATACACACACATATATAATACAATAAATAAAGCGGGCATCGCGATCGACGCAAAGCGTGTCGATTCGATTGACATCGATAACGTGACTCGACTTGCGAAAGTCAGCAGCAGCAGCAGCACATAGTGCATTCGGATACACTTTCAAATTCCGTAAGAATATGGGAGATTCGTACGACGCGGAACGATCCTTAATTGGAATTGAAAACGGCATCTTGGAGCGAGGCCGAGGCGTGCGGAAAGGATTGATCTTGGCGAGGACGTATGTTCGTATGTATGCAGGTACTGCACGTGCACGTGCACGTATAGGTATCATCCGTCGCTCGTGAAGTGTAGATCGGCGGTGATTTACTTATCAAGAATCGACGCTTCGCCGGAGGTAAATGGCCGAGTCGTGACCATTAGTCCGTGGACGAGACTAGTCTATATACGAAGGGAAGATCCGTGTGTGAGGACTGTGGACTGAGGACTGCGGATCCCAAGGTGGAGGAGGAAATACGCTAATATAGCTCCGTGTGGGGCCTCATGGGTCTCACTGGCCCCTAAACCCCCCTCTCCTACCCACAACCATGATCACCACCCTCCCACGTGTTCTTAAACGCCGAGAAACTCAGTCCTCCTTAAATGATCGATCACACGTTAACGCTATAATTTATTACTTACTTAGATTGGATATGAGGGAAGGGATACTTCATCAGGGTGGCCACCGACCGGGAAAATCGGGAATTAGTCTAGAATTTTGACCACCGGGAAAAAGCCGGGAAATAGCCGAGAATATTTTTCAAACCGGAAATTTTTCAGATTTGTTTTTACTTTTGCAGTAAAGATCCTCTTGCTCTTTGGGAAAAAAAATGTTTTGTTGGAATTGTACTCTTCAAAATTTTAAATTCTTTGGAATTCTTCAGTTCTTTTGAATTATCACTTTGATATTCATTATTATATTAAATTTTTTTCGAAATACCTTGGAATCTTTTATAATATCATGAAACCTTATAAGGCCTATCAAATCCTTCCAAATCTTCCGGTCTAGTGAATTCTTTAAGGCCGCGTGAAATTTTTTTAAATCCCTTTAAATCATTGAAATATTAGGGAAATTAATCAAATGATTTTCATCTTTTGAAAATTCGTTGAAATTTGTAAAAATACTGTACAATATTTTATATCCTTTGAAATATTTTCAACTGAAGAAGATAAGTTTTCAACCAGAAATGGAATAGTTAAATTTTCAGTTTCAAAAGTTACTATTCAACAAAAAAGAAAAGAATATCAACCAAACAATTTTTAACAAAATAGTTAAATCTTTAAGCAAATAGACAAATTTTCAACAAAATAGTTACTTTTTCAACCTAGAAAGATGAATTTTCAACTACATAGTTGAATTTTTAACGGAATAGTTGAGTTTTCAACTAGAAAAAAAAAATTTCAACCAAAGAGAGAATCTTCAAATTCTTAGGATAAATTATCGACTAAAAATGGAACAGCTAACTTTTTAGATAAAAAATTTAATTTCCCAACAACAACAAAATTACCAAAAAATCTAGTTAAATTTTCGAATGAATGATTTTTTTTTGACAAAAAATATACATTTAAAAAACAAAAGTTAATTTCCAACCCAAAAATATAAATTTTAAACAAATAAGTTAATTTACGACCAAATAGTTAAATTTTCAACTAAAAAGATGAATCTCCAGTACAAAATATGAATTTTCAACAAAAAACTTAATTTTCAACCAAATAGTCGAATTTTCTACCCAATTGTTGAATTTTCAAGCCAAAAAGACGAAATTTTTACACAACAGTTGAATTTTCAACTAAAATGATGAATTTTCATCAAACAAGATTAATTTTCTTCAGATCTCAAAGAATTTTTAAGAAAATAGTGGAATCGTGTCAACCTAAAAGATTAATTTTTTACCATAAAAGATGCATTTTCAACAAAATACATACATTTTTAACCAGAAAAGATCAATTTTCAATTTAAAATATCAATTTTTCACAAAAAATGGAATAGTCACATTGGCAGTCAAAAAAAATTAATTCTCAACTACAAAAAAAAAACTAATTTTCAGCAGAATAGTTAAATTTTCAACCAAGAAGTTTACCAAAAAGACAAATTACTATTAAAATACATGAAATTTCAACCAATTACTTGAATTAAATTTTAAACAACAATTTAATTAAACAATTGAATTTTTAACCAAATAATCGAATTCTCAATCAAACCTGATGAATGCCGAACCCAAAATATAATAGTAGACTTTTCAACCAACAAAAATTTCGCTTTTATCCAAAAATAGGTGGATTTTCAAATTGGGTTCTATTAATTCAGTTCACATTTAAGAGAAAAAACGTGAAAAAGGGAAAGTTTCTTGAAAACAGGGGAAAAAATAAGAATTCTTGAGAAAAGGGAAAAAGGGGGTATAGGGAAAAGAGCGCAAAGTCTGAAAGTAATTTTCAAACTTCTTAAGTAATTATTTAACTGTAGTATTGCAGAGCCATCTTTTTCAAAAAATTTGGAAACTTTGTTAAAATCTATCATCAGGAAATATACTGAAAAATGTTCTTAAATGAAAAAAATGTCTGAAGAGTTTAATTAAAGTATTCTCATATTAATATCCAATAGTTTTAACTCAATATTTATCGTTCGATTGAAGGTTATACGAAATTCTATTTAAATTCTTCAAACGTTCCTTACAATAATTTAAATCCTTGGAAATCTTACGAATTCCCCTGAATGCTGCTGAAATCTTTTGCAATACTTTTTAAATCCTTTCAAATCTGTTGAAATCCTTTTAATTATTTAAAAAACTCTTTCAAAAAATTGCTTAATAGAAAAACTGTTACCATTTCGGCTTTTTATCTGCTTTCTAAACTCACAATAAGTCTTAACTTTGAGCAATTTGTAACAGAAGAAGAAGAATTAAAGAAGAGTTGCACAAATGTGGAGAGTTGTTGGGAAAAGTGAGCAAGTCTGATTTACTACTTTACGATCTCATTGTCTAATTCTTTCCATAAATTAGAGCACTTAGTCTCGCTTAGAGGAGATTTTAAGCTAGGTATCTAATTAAAATACACGATATCATGTATCACGTATTGGAAACAAATGTTGATGGTGACATTGAACGACATCGTAATCACCTGAATCACGTTTCATTATTCACGCGGAAAACTGTAACGCGACATTGGAACGAATCAGCCGTACTTGTATCCACGATTTGTATGCATGTGTTCAAGTCACTATAACGTTCCCAATTAGACAAAACACTTCACATTGCTCTCGTGGCGAATATTTATGAACAAACGATTCCCAGCTGAAACATCGTTTTTCTAAGTACCTTTATTGCTAAACACGTATTTACTTGTCATCTTCCAAACCTAATGGAGAGATTGTTCTGCTATCTCTTACCTAATTGCATATACTATTCGACTGATTAACCCAGTGTGGAAATATAAAGAAAAAAGATTAGGAAATGTTACTATAAAAGTTTGCAACACAGAATCTAAATGTTGAAGGAAAAGCGCGTGGCTCAGATGGTAGCCTGCTTGGATTCCATCTTCACAACCTTCTGAGGAAGAATAAATTGAGTAAGTGAATAAAAAAGTATGAATTCACTCACCGATAGTAGTCCTTCTTACAGTAGATGTTTCCATCTCGACTGAAGCACGTGACCTCGCCGTCTAAACCCTGTCGACAATGGGAACATTGGAGACAGGAGGCGTGCCATCTTCTGTCAACAGCCTGCAGATAAAACCTATCCGATATCCTGAGGCCACATCCGGCACAAACTACCCCTGGCATATCCTCAGCTTGTGCTGGAGGCGTTGGAGGTGGTTCCAATTTTGGAACAGCTTCTAGGTGATCTTGTGAGTGTTGGTCCTGAGAGTGCTGCTGCACTTGATGATGGAGATGGTGATGGTGATGATGCGTTTGCGGAGGCATGCTGAGGTCACTCGGGTGTTCGTAGTTACCACTACTTCTGTACTCGTGAGCACCTGCAAACGAGACATAATGCGACATGAAAGATCTGCCAAGATTAGCTTATCCAAAAACATCTGGACCAGTTCTGCTCCTCTTTAATTCAATTAAAATGTTAAAATGTTGAAATGTTATTATTATTTCATGTTGCTCATTTGAACCACACGCTTTCCACGACATGGGTCCGACACGGGTAGCTGATCAATCACTCTAGCAACCACCCCAGGTAGAGATCTTCACACTTTTAAACCAGAAAAGATCAATTTTCAACAACAAATTTAATTGTCAAACAAGGAAGATGATTTTTCAACACATTAGTTGAATTAAACAAGAAAATAATAATTTTAGACGAAACAGTTGGATTTACAATCAAATAGTTGAACTTTCAAGCAAAAGACATACATTCTCAACCAAATAGTTAAATTTTTAACCAAAAACTTTTCTACCAAAAAAAGATGAATTTTCAATCCAAAAGAACGAATATTCTATCTAAAAAACGAATTTTCAACAAAATAGTGGAATTTTTAACCAAATAGTTGAATTTTCAACCTACAATGATGTATTTTTAACCAAATGGTCGAATTTTTTTAATGAAAAAAATTAAACTTCAACCAAAAACAGATTCATTTTTAACCAAATAGTTGAATTTTCACGCCAAAAAGGTGAATTTTTTAGTATATAGTTGTATTTTTAATCCAAAAAGACTCATTTCCTTCCAACAAGAAGAATTTTCAACAGGAAAGGATGACTCATTAGCAACATAATCAGATTTTCAACAAAACAGTTGAATTTTTAACGAAATAGTTGAATTTTCAACCCTGAAACATGAATTTTTTCATAGAAAAATAGTTTTTTTCAATCCAAAAGGATTAACTTTCTTCCCAAAGAGAAGAATAAAAAACAGTTGAATTTTAGACTAAAAAAGATAACTCTTTAACAAAGTAATTAAATTTTTAATCAAACTGTTCAATTTTCAAAAAAAAAAATATATATATATATATATATATATATATATATATATATATATAT
>CAKNYM010052596.1:717567-729126 GCA_932195095.1 Andricus curvator
AATTTTCTCGAAATCGTCTCGAATGCATCACTAAATTAAAATAGCTATGAGGAAACTTTAACCACCAGGGATTTGTTTCAGGCCAAAGTTAAGAGATCAAACGGGGTGTCTACCCAACGGATGATTTTAAATTCACTGTCATTTCCCGGTTTTCTCCTGGTCGCTTTTCAAATTTTTTTCTTCTGAATCAGAATTAAAATTATTTTCTGAAATTCCCGTTTCATGTCAAAACTTCTCTGTTTTGAGTCAAATAATAGTCCTTTGCGGAAACTCCCTGTTCCTAATCACAATTAAATTTATTTGACAGAATTCCCTGTTTCAAGTCAGAATTATATTTATTCACAACATTTTATATTATTATTCAGAAATATAGTAATTCCTTTTTCTAAAATTTGGAAAAGGAAATTTTCAAATTTAGTCAAATTTTGATTTGCAAGAGAAAATAATTTTCAAATTCAAACAAATTCTGATTTGGAACAAGGAATTTTCAAAATCTGACGAATTCTGACTTGGAAAAGGGATTGTTTCTGTAAATTCCCTTTTTATAAATTAGAATTGAAATTATTTTCCAAAATTTTCCCTTCAATGTAAAAAATTACCTGTCCCAAGATAAAATTCAAATTTTTACGAAATTTTCCAGTTCTGATGTCAAAATTTATGATTCTTTACCAAAATTTTTCTTTTTATTTAATTATTCCTCGTCCAAAGTAAGAATTATAACACTTTTCGAAAATTATCTATACAATTAAATTCATTTCTAGAAATCCCTATTTCAAATTGTGACGAATTTTGTCTTGAAAAAGGGTTTTTTTTTAATTCACTTCTCTTGAATCACGATTAACATTCTTTTCAAAAATTCCCATTCCATTAGAAAAATACACTGTTCTGAAACAAATTCTAATTCTTTGAAGAAACTCTCTGCCCTAAAGTGAAAACTATAATTCTTAACGAAATTTCCTGTTCTAAAGTGAACCTCAAATAAAACATTATAATTTTTCACGGAAATTCCCAGTTCTATCTGAAAATTATAATTATTTTAGATAATTTCCTTTCCCAAAGTCAAAACTCTAATTATTTATGGAAATTGCCTGTCCCAAAGTCAAAATTATGATTCCATACAAAATTCCCTTTTCCAAAGTCAAAATTGTAATTCTTTACGAGAATTCCCTGTCCCAGTTGTCAAAATTATATTTCTTCCCGGAAATTCCCTGTGCCAATCTTAAAATTATAATTCTTTACTAAAATTTCCTGTCCCAAAGTAAAAATTATAATTCTTTTCGGAAATTCCCTTTCCTAAACCTTAAATTGTATTCATTTACTGAAATTTACTTAGAATTATAATTCTTTTAGAAAATTTCCTGTCCAAATTTAAAATTCTAATCCTTTGCGGTGATTGCCTGTCCCAAATTCCAAATTAGAATTCTTTTCGAAAATTTCCTGTTCCAAGTCAGGATAATGATAATAATAACTATAAATACAATAATAAAACTAATAGGACCTATTTAAAATTAGATCAAATCCAAGCAGGCTACCATCTGAGCTACGCGCTCTTCCTTTAAACTTTTCTGATCCACTACCGACGGATAGTATCGGACCACTATAGCCTTGACTTTAAGAGGTGATACTGCCGTTCACAATATCGATAAAAAAATTTGTTTCGACCATTGAGAAGCTTATTGAATTCTTCGTTAAATGAGTCTTAGTTGAAGTAATTTGGCCTTGTGGTTCTTGAATTATCCCGTAAGAAAGACACAAATACAATTCCGGCTTTTGAGGAGTTTTGTACCTCCTGACTTCATTAATTTGCACAAATAGAATTATTATTTCATGAACCCCTGAAGAGTTTTTATTGTGTAATGGCTCAAATGAAAGCTCAAATCCTAAAGATCACGTCCATGAAATATCAAATTAATAAATTAATTCTTCTAACTCCTGTCATGAGTTAAAGTAGAAGTGCAAAATTCCTTAAAAATCTTCATCCGGATAACATAGCGGTCCGATGCTATCCGCCGGTAGTGTGCAGAACAATCCCGATCACTGAATCAAATTCCCGGGTTTTTTTTTTCGAAGAACAAAGTTCCCGTTCATGTCCCGGATTTCCCAATTTCCCAGTCAGGTAGATGCCCTTTTAAAGGTAGAACTTGTCAAAACAATTTGGCCAATCTTCAGGAGAATGAGGAAGGTTATGTTTAGCATCTTCCTGGTTCTTTTATTAACCTAATTTAAATAAATTACCCATTATTTTTTTAAATTACATGAGGTGAAGATGAGAAGCTTTGTGAAGTATAATAAAATTCCTGGCTTAACTGAGGAAGTAGTAACTTTAGATCAAGGGCATCGTTACTCCTTTCACTGTTACAAAAGATCGTTACAATATCTAGAGAGTTTCACGAAAGTCGATAAATCACAAAGCAGAGGCATTTATGCAGCCGTAACCCAACAGCATCAGCACTTCAAGTACGATGCAAGCTCTTTATGCCTACTTGACTTTATCGCAGGGCAGTGGCGTAGTTAAATTTTTTTGAGGTAAAAAAAAGGAGAGTTCAAGTACGTGATCAAAATTCAACTACCTAATGAAAATCCTTAGCCCTCTCTTTCATTTCCTCACTTGTTCATGTAATATTTGGGATCGCGATTTGGAATGGCATCGGGTGAACCAGGTCCTAAATTAGGACCCAACTAAAGCCTGGCCAAAATACAAGATTAGGGTCTAACTAGACCTATAGTTTTTGTTTTCCTGACTAGTAAGTCCAGTTCTAGTGAGATTTTGACCACTGCCCTGATTGAAATGGGGACAAATGGGGCAATTTCTACATGGGTGGTAAGATTCTGCAATCTTTTCAGGAAAATGTTGCAGCTTTTTCAAATCCACTCCCACTTCTTCACCCTTACCCTACTTTCTTCTTGTTGCTCAGCTTAGTCACGTTTCTTGTCATCGACAAGTTTTTCCTAAAGTTTGCAGAGCGAAATCGAGGATTTGTATCGACTGAACGGTTCAGTGAATTCGTGCACTACAACTCATCGTGAAAAACAGGTTTGTGGACATTACATTGTGTAACAACCTAAATAGTTAAATCACCAAGTGCAGTATTATTCAGCAGAAGTTGTGTGAATGAATTGTTCAATCGAATGAAAATGAAAGGAAGTTTCTAACGTGGGTAAAAACTCTTGAAATTTCGTAGAGATGAGTGTTATTTTGCTTAATCAAATGTTTTACTAAATGATCCCATAAGGTGATTTCATTCCCATGCTTCAACTAAGGTGGGAGATTGCACGCTTCGCGAGATTGATTAGTTATTAATAAAATGAAGAGTTTAAAACAGTTAAATGTTTTTTGGACATAGTTAAATATATACTAAGGAAATTTTAACACATGCTAAAGAAAAGGTCTTTGACGTCAGCATTTTCAAATAAGTCGCGAATTGGTAATCAGTATTTACAGAGACATTTTGACCACCAATGAGGACCAGTGTTTGGACTATCTTTTCAGAAACTTAACAAATGTTGTCTTTCTTCAATGACATAAGAGATTAACAGGACAGTAGCGGAAGTTATATCTACTATCTGTGTTAGGTTTAAAATAGAAAATTGTCAAAACAAGTGATAGCAGTTAGCAAACCGACAAAATGATATTTTTTGCGAATCTTACGACCTTGCGATTGACAATCATAATTTGAAATCATTTTCACGAATTTAGATGAATCTATATTAATTCTTTGCTAATTTCGCATATCTCATTCCCCTGCAGGATCATGGTAGCTGCTGAGATTTATCTTCAAAATTTCCAGAAATTTCGCTGATAATTAAATTTTCTACAAAATAGATCAATTTTTAATCAAATGGTCGAATTTTTGAATGATAAGGATTAAACTTCAACCAAAAACAGTTGCCTTTTCAGTCAAATGATCGAATTTTTTAAAAAACAGCTTAATTTTCAAGAAAAAATATGACTTTTCAATCGAATACTTGAATTTTCGAAAAAAGAATAAAATTTTCATCAAAAGAGTCACATTTTCAAATAAATAGTTGAATTTTCAACCTAACAACATGAATTCTAAACCAAAAAGACGAAATTTCAATCAAGAAGATTAATTTTCTATCAAAAAGAGACAAATTTTCAACAAAATACAAGAATTTTCAACTAAAAAATATATAATAAAATTCAAAAATGGAAAAGTTCGATTTCAAGTTGAAAAATTAATTTAAAACAAACTATTTGAACTCTGAAACAAAAAAGACAAGTTTTCAACGAAGAAGAAGATTTTTCTGTAAAACAGTTAAATTTTCAACCCACGAATATTATTTTACCAAAAAGTCCAATTTTTGGAAAATTAGTTTAATTTCCAACCAAAAAGATGAATTTTAAACTAAAATGATGAATCTTCAACAATAAAATTAATTTTTAACAAAGCAGTACAACTTTCAACCCAGAAGTTGAATGTTCCAACCAAAAAGACGAATTTTCAAGAAAAAGAAATTTTGCAGCCCATATAGAAAAAAAGTTCATTCAACTGTTCAATTTATACCCAAAAAGACGACTTTTCAACTATAAAAGATCAATTTATAACCAAAAATGGAGTTAAAAAGATTAATTTTAAACCAAAAAATAGTTTTCAACCAGAAATGGAATAGTTACTTTTTTACAACTTTCAACCAACGAGATAAATTTTGGACTAAAATGGTGAATCTTCAATTGGAAAAGTTAAATTTTCTGTTGAAAAAATGTATTTCTACTTGAAAAAAAAAAAAAACAATTTTCAACTAAACGGATGATTTTGTAACAAAGTAATTAAATTTTCAGCCAAAAATAATGAATTTTCAACGAATAATGTAATAGAGTAGATATTTTTACCAAAAAATATGTTCACACAAAAGAGCGAAAAGACAACTTTTAAAGAAAAATAGTTGAATTTTTAACCAAAAAAGATTGCAGTTGAATTTTCGACAGGTTTCGCTGATTTTCAGCTTTTTCCTAACCTACGACCATGCAGTGGGGAACAAAAAACCTTTTTGGAAAACAATTGACTGCAAATATTTCACTTTGACTAAACAAAAAATTTTTATTTAAAAACAAACTTTAAACTTTTTTTGTCTAACTTGTCAGTGATACCAATTCTTTTGAGATTTTCAAATTTATTGTAACATGTTATAAATATACGAAATGACTAACTAAAAATAATTTCCTGTAGGTGAGAGTGACAAAAAAAAATTGTTTATAATGTTATAAAAGAGCTATTGAACAAAAGTAATTTTGTTGTGATTCGCAATTATTAGCTATTTTAATTTCATAGATTTTGTATGAAATAGGACAGAAATATGTGCGCTTACAATTAGTTAAGAATAGCTGCCGTTCACCAATTATTTGAACAATTTTTATAAACAAATTCATCTTTTAACCATTTTTTCACGAACAGGCTTCATTTTTTGCGGAATTAACTTGAAATGTTTTGCCAAAGACTACTTGTTGTCATATTTTTCATAATTACAAGAAAATTTTAATTATACAAACAATTTTTATAAACAAATGTACATTTTGACCATTTTTTCATGAATAGGTTTAATTTTTTTGCAGAATCAACTCTAAATGTATTGTCAAATACTTCTTGTTGTCATATTTTTCATAGTGACAAAAACTGTTAATTATATAAACAATTTTCATCAACAAACTCAGATTTTCAACATTTTTTATGAACAGGCTTAATTTTTGTTTCAAGAATTAATAGCCTTCATCAATTTGGAATAAATGTCTACAAGAAGTCTTACAAGAAAATTCAATTTAATTTTTGTCTTACTCTCAGCTACTGGACATTATTTTTAGTTAGTCATTACATTGATTTATAACCTGTTTTTGAAATTTGAAAATCTTAAAAGAAAGGGTATCACTGAAAAGTTAAGACAAAAAAGTTTAAAGTAAGCTGTTTAATATGTTGTTTAAAATTTTTGCTTAATTTATGTTTGTCAAAAAAAGGTTCTTCCCACTGTGGTCCACCCTGAGAAATGACACTATTTTCATAGAATGTTAATTGTTTGCCTTTAGGGTTAATTTTTTTTGCGAAAATATTTCTTGTTAAGTGACCATTTTCGAATCATCTCGAGGAGCTGCTTCTAAAACCGCGCGCGTTTATGACGCTGAGTCGGCCATAAGGTGCGTGTGTTTGCTCGGTGAGCAAACGCACCGCACTGAAGGCAGTAAATACCGGTATCTGCTATCGTAAAGCACAGCATTGGTTTTCTAGCGGGTATAGCCGCGAGACGATAATTTATGTTCGTGAATGCGTGCGGCGTGCGTTGACAGCTGAAACACGGCTCGGCGGCCCTGATTGGTCGACAGAGGCGCCTTATAGGGCCGAATGCGCATGCGCTCTCCGGTGTCGCTAGCGAGCTGCCGAGCTGCTACCGTTGCAACGTGTTGTCCACCTTTTGTTGTTTACGCTTGCAACATCCATCAGCGTCCACCGCTGCGCTGTCAACCACTGTAACTCGATGTCACTTGCACTCACTTTTCTCCTCATTTCTTATTTTCTTCCAGCACTGTTAGAAATTTATAGGCTAATCGGTACAATGATTGACCATTCCCCGATGATTGGCTCTCTCATTTAAATATGCTCATATGAAAGAATACTCACAAATAAAACTACTAAATAGTGCGTTTGAATGCCAGAGTACGTAAAAACGGTGATGCTGAATGAACAAGGAATTCAAACAACAATCTGTACACTGTTAAAAGTAATATTAAATTTAATATACCCATGTGTATTAAAATTAATACATCAAGCATATGAAATCGCCATTAAGAGTGCTCAGGCGGAAAAATTATACATAGTTTATATATAGTGTGAAGTATTATATATAATATTCATTTGTTTTATACAAAAAATGTATAAAACAAATGAACATTATATATAATACTTCACACTATGTATAAACTATACATAATTTTTTCGCCTAGCGTGTATATTAAATTTCATATATATTCATGTAAATCACTTACTAGAAAAATCAGATAACTCATTTTACACAAATTCAAAATAAGTTCAAGAGGAATTTTTGATTCTAAATAATGAAACATGATACCTCCTTCCAGTTGATCAAAAATATGACTGGATTTTGAGCCGAAGATATCAATTAAGCAAATAAATAACAGACCTAACCTACAATCAACTATACTAGCATTAAACTTCTACATTTAGAGTGGATTTTGGAAAAAGTTCCACCCGTACGTCACACTTTCATTATAAATAACAATTCAGTCGACAAATTCTAGATTATTAATTTAATTGCAAATATTTGACAAGATTTAAGGAAATGAAAGCACTTTGAGTTCACGCACACTGCTACGGTATATTAAATTTAATACACATGTATATTAAATCTCATACAGATTTTTCTGACAGTGTGGAGGTTGAGAGTGTTCGCTTGTTGAAAATTATGATTTTTTAATAGTTACGAAAAATTTAACTAAAAAAATTTGGATTTTAATTCAATTTGGTGATTAAAGATACACGATAGTATCCGAACACTAAAGTGATGTTTGCGTATATCGATAAATTGGTGGCCAACAATTGTCATCGTGAATGAAGCCGAAACAATGATTGGCCACCATATCTGAAAAGAAAACGACAAATATCTTCGAGACAATTTATTTAAAATTATTTAAATTTTGCAGAGGCTATGTATATAATTGTTTATCACTTTTTCTTACCAATAATGAGTAGAAATCATGTCAACAACATATTTTTTTTTTTTTTTTTTTTTTTTTTTTTTTTTATCAGTAATCTATAAAAGCTGATATGGCCAATGGCTTTATTTCACCACATTTCAGTCGCCAGTCATACAATCATTGTGGACAATCATTGTGTTTTTTGACATTATTGTTAATTTCTCTAGATATATCAATTGTCTACTGCTTCTAACGCCTAAATTACTATAGTAATTTGAATTTTTATAACATTTATTATCCATCTATGCATTTTAGAAATTCGTTCAACGCCTATAGTGTTTTTTACAAATTGTTAAACTAGAAAAATTCTTCAAGTGGGCAATCATTGTACCAATTACCCTATATGAAATTTCATAAAAATTCCTCGAAAGTTTTTAACGGATATCAGGAGAACACAAAATTTCATGAAACTATACAATTTGAAATTCAAACAAATTTTTTAATTTAAAGTCGGTGTATTTAAATTTTAACACAATGAATATGAAATATTTCATATCGCATTTGAAAATTTAAAATCCAAGTAGTAAATTTTTTAATAGTTCATTGCGAGGAGCAAACGACTTTGTTAATCCGATGGACCACTCGGTTATCCGAACTGGTAATCCAGTGTAATCCAGGTAATCCAGGGTAATTCAAATAATCCAGCGTAATCCACTTGTAATATAGTTAATTAGGAGTAATCCACTCGTAATTCAGAGTAATCCACGTACAATCTAAGTTAATCCACTTATAATCCATGTAGTTCGAAGTAATTTAGGTAATCCAAGTAATTATATTGTTGTTCAAAGTAATCCAGGTAATTCGGAGTAATTAACATGGGTAATTCAAATAGTTTTCAACTACTTTGTTAAAAATATGTTCCTTTTTTGTTAAAAATTAATTTTCTAAACTGATAATTCAACTAATGCATTTTTTGTTCAAAATAGATTTTTTAAATTGAAAATTCAACTATTTTGGTGAAAAATTTATTTCTTTTCTTGAAAGGTCAACTATTGAAGTATTTATTTGAAAATTCGTATATTTGGTCGAAAATTCGTATATTTTGTTAAAAATTCGCCTTGTTTAGTAGAAAATTAATCTTCTTCATTGAAAATTTATTATTTTTTGAATCAAAAATGGAATTTTTTTGGTAGACAATAATTTTTTTTTAAATTTAACTATTTGGTTGAAAATTCAGTTATTTTATTAAAAGTTCATCATATTTGACAGAAAATTAATCTGGTGGTAAAAAAATGTATCATTCGGGTTAAAAATTAGTTTTGTTGTTGTTGAGAATTCATGCTTTTAACTGAAAATCAACCTATTTCATTCTTTATTGTGAATTTATCATTTTTAGTTAAAAAGTCATGTATTTTGTTGTAAATTCGTATTTTTCGGTAGAAAATTAATTTTTTTGATCGAAAATTGTCGTACTTGGTTGAAGTTAAACTACTTTGTTAAAAATACATTGTTTAGTTAAAAATGAATCTGTTATGAGAATTAAATTATTTTCTTGAAAAATCGTTGTTTTTGGCTTAAAAAATAATTGAAAAGAAAGTTTTTTCTTTTTTTCAATTTCTTGAAAACTTATTTTTGAAAAAAAACTCATGTATTTTTTTTTAATTCAGCTTGTTGAATATTCTTTTCTTGTTTAAAATTAGTTTTTAAAATGAAAACTTAACTATTTTATTTTTGGCTGAAAATTGATCATTTTTACCTGAAAATTCAGCTTTTTCGTTGAAAATTCATGTATTCTGTTGAAATTCCGTCTTTTTGCAAAGGACAAAGTTTACCTCCATTCTGGGTTAAAAAGTCTTTCAGAAAGCAAAATTAAACGGGTATAGTTTCTACCCTTGATTCGGATAGCTTTTCTCCTTTCCGGAATTAATGTTCACCCTAATCGTATGAAAAGCGATAAACTTGGCGTTGATACCGATTTCCTAATTGGTCTCCAATTTTTCCAAAATATAGGTAATTGTTAGCTCTTAAGAAATATATTAGCAACCCTATATGAGTATAGACAATAAAAACGAAAACATCTTTTTTGCCATCACTAAATTCATCAACATTCATCAGGATTCAAGCAAAAGTCTCAATTAAGTCTCAATTCAATTTGATCCAACCCTGACAAATCTTGAAATGAAGACAACAAAATTATAATGAGAAACAATTGGCTTGATTTGGTTTTTACCGAAGTATAATTTCATCACTACCAAAGAGAGCCAGGAGGCAAACAATCCGAATTTAATTATCCCCTGGAATGTGGGCACGAGAAATTATCATTCAATAATTCGTCACTGCAACTTTCTGAAAATGGTCCCCTTTTTTCTGAAGCCCCGACTCAACAATGTTGGTGATAACTAGTCGTATCGCTGATGCCCCTTTTTTCCTTTCGAAGCTGGCTTCTGAAGTTTTTTCCGATGTCGACATCCGCCATACATACAGCGACTGGTTCGCATTATTCGTCGTATAAATGATCGGCATCAGTTGGCATCAGTCTTGCGATTGGTTGCGAGTCGGAGTAAGCGGTGCGGCGCGGGCGCGGCGGCGGGACGTTTTGTATTCCACGCCATTCGGCGCGGCGCGGATATACGGCACGGCCGGTTACGTTACCGCTTACCGGTCGCTGGCGAGCACTGGCGAGTCGCTTACGAGTAGAGTTCTCGTGTCGCTGAGTGACAGACATTTCAGGCGACATTCTGCGCCTCCAAGCCGACATCCGTTGCGGATTCCGCACTCGTTATTTACTCCACGTTCATGAAAATGAAAAAGGCGGAGTCTTGTGCAAGTTCGCGAGGTGAAAGTCTCGATGCGATGGTCCACTCTCAATATGGCAATACAAAGCTTGGGAGAAGTTCGACGGGTGGTACCGCTTTCGTGGGAAATGTCGATACTCGATACAATACGAGTGGATCAGTGGATGCGAAGGTTCCTGTCCCGTTCGACTTTTTCATCAACCGACCGAGAAAAGAAAAATAAGTCCAGACTGACAACCGGACCCACTCGCGAACTTATATTCACTTGCCTTGCCTTGCCTTGCCTATCTCGCAGGAAATCCCCCTTGCAAATAACACATTGATTTTTAAATCCACCATTTTCAGCCATTAGTCCTCTAATGACATTTTTATCCATAAGAGAAGATAAATAAGAAGTGGAATATATAAAAACCTCGTTGGAAATTATCTTTCCCACGAAATACGATATACCTGTGGGAGAGAGTCGGAGGCCCACTTTAGGTCTGAGAATCCATTACTAGTCATGAAAAAGTTGGAAAGAGTTTTTTAAAATCTTGATAATCATGATTCTACCATGAAGGAGACATCAAGTGGAGGAGAGTGGATATTTCATGTAATTCAAGAAGTTAGATAACGTCAATATAAAGGTGATACAATGGATTTCATACAGTTGGTTATGCAAATTAAACGTTTTTCTGAGACCAGAAATGGTGCTAATTTCAGACTTCACATCCCAAAATGCTCTCTCAAAACAGGAGAAATTGGGTGATTTTTTAGGAGAATAAACTGTGAATAAATTATTTTAAATAAAATTAATGTACAGGTACTATACTGAATTCGATATTATTAAATTTTCATTAAAATAGTTGCATTTTCAATCAAAAGAGAAAATTTTTTAACCAAAAGAGATGGATTTTCAACCCAAAGACAAATTTTGAACAAAGTAGTTTAGTTTTCAAGTTAAAAAGTTGAATGGTTTAGAAAAGAGTTTACTTTTAAACCTGACAACATACATTTTTTTTTTTTAATAATTTTCACCCAAGAAAGATGAATTTTTCACTGAATAGTTGAGTTTTCAAAAAAAAAAGGTTAATCTTTAACCAAACAGTTGCATTTACAACCACA
>CAKNYM010052596.1:729136-792278 GCA_932195095.1 Andricus curvator
TTCCAAGCAATAGAGACAAATTTTCAATCAAATAGTTGAATTTTCAATAAAATAGTTGGATTTTTAACAAAACAGTTGAATTTTCAGTCCAAAAAGACAACTTCTTCAGAAGTCAGTTAAATTTTCCAAAAAAAGTTTATTTTCCAACTAAGAAAGTTGAATTTTCAACCAAAAAAAATTACTTCTACAAAAAGGGATGGATTTTCAATCCAAGCGGACGAATTATCTATCCAAAAAGATGAATAAAAAGAAAAATTATATAATTCTTAAAAATTGATTGCAGAACAAAAATAAATACTAACGACCCTAATGCCAATTGAAAAAATCTTCTTTACAGTCTTGATACTTGGGTCAATTAATAACGATATCTTTCGAAAAAACAGCAAAGATATCATCTAACTATATCAATAAAACAGTTAAATTTTCGATCAAAAAATGAGAGTTTCACCAAAATAATTTAATTATCAACCAAACAGTTCAATTTTTAAAAATTGAAAATCATTTTCAAAAAAAAAGTTAATCTTTAACCAAACAGTTGCATGTACAACCACATTGTTGAACTTCCATTCAATAGAGACAAATTTTCAATTAAATAGTTGAATTTTTAACAAAACAGTTCAATTTTCAATCCAAAAAGACCAATTCTACAGAAGTCAGTTACATTTTCAAAAAAAAAGTTTATTTTCCAACTAAGAAAGTTGAATTTTCAACCAAAAAAAATTACTTCTACAAAAAGGGATGGATTTTCAATCCAAGCGGACGAATTATCTATCCAAAAAGATGAATATCAATAAAACAGTTAAATTTTCGATCAAAAAATGAGAGATTCACCAAAATAATTTAATTATCAACCAAACAGTTCAATTTTCAAAATTGAAAATCATTTTCAAAAAAAAAAGTTAATCTTTAACCAAACAGTTGCATGTACAACCACATGGTTGAACTTCCATTCAATAGAGACAAATTTTCAATTAAATAGTTGAATTTTTAACAAAACAGTTTAATTTTCAACCCGAAAAGACAAATTCTACAGAAGTCAGTTAAATTTTCCAAAAAAAGTTTATTTTTCAACTAAGAAAGTTGAATTTTCAACCAAAAAAGATTTATTTCTACAAAAAGGGATGGATTTTCAATCCAAACGGATGAATTTTTTATCCAAAAAGATGAATATCAATAAAACAGTTAAATTTTCGATCAAAAAATGAGAGTTTTACCAAAATAATTTAATTTTCAACCAAACAGTTTAATTTTCAAAAATAAAAATCATTTTCAACCAAAAAGTGGAATTTACAACCAAATTGTTGAACTGATAATCATAATAGACGAATTTTCAACAAAATAGTTACATTTTTACCAATTATTTGAATTTTCAAACCTCAAAGACGAATTTTTTAGACGACATAATTTAAACAAAAAAGTTAACAAATTTTCTGAAAAAAAGACGGATTTTCAACAAAATGTTACACTGTGCAACTAAAAAAGAATTATCAACCTGAAAAGGTGAATTGAAAAAAATATATAATTTTCCACCAACAAAGGTGAATTTTCAAACAAATTGTTGAATTAAAAAAAAAAAGTAATTTTCAACCAAGAATTATGATATTTCAACAACAAAAAAACACTATTTTTTTTACTGAAATAGTAGAATTTTCAAACCCAGAAAATAACTTTTTAACAAAATAGTTGAATTTTCAACCAAATAGTAGAATTTTGAAAAAAAAAATTCTACCAAATATAGATGGATTTTCTTATTGGGTTCTATTAATTCAGTTCGCATTTCAGTGAAAAATTGAGAAAAATGAATTTTCAATCCAAAAGGAGAAATTTTGTATCCAAAAATATGTTATCCTATCCTGCATTATTCTATCCTATCCTATCTTGCACTATCCTATAACATACTATCCTACCCTATCATATCCTGTCCCATTCAGTCCTATCCTGCCCTATTCTGTCTATTATTTTCCTATCCGATTCTATCAAATTCTATTCAACCCTATCCTGTCCTATCCTGCCTCTATTATGTACTATGCTACCTATTCTATCCTGTAATAACCTATCATATAGTTTCCTACTATCCTAAGCTATCTTATTATATCCTATAATATCTTATTTTATGCTATGCTATCTTATCCTGCCTTTCCTGTTCTACTCTATCATATCCTGTACTATCATATCATGACTTATTCTGTCCTATCCTACCCTGTTGTGTCCTATCCTACCCTGTTGTGTCCTACCCTGCCCTAACCTATCTTATATTATCCTATCATACCATATCTTATTCTGTCTTGTACTGTCCTATTCTATTATATCCTACCCTATCCTGCCCTATCGTATCCTCTCATATCCTATCCTTCACCATTCTATCCCATTCCATCCTGTACTAACCTTACCTATACTTTCCCTACCTCTTCCTGTCCTATATTATTTCATCCTATAATATTTTACACTATCCTATCCTGTCCTATACTACCCTACCATGTTCTATTTTATCATGTCCTGTACTATCATATCATATGCTATCCTACCCTACCCTATAATATCATGTCCTATCCTGTCCTACTCTATCCTGCCCTATCCTATTCTATCCTAAAAAGTGACTAAAACGTGATTTGAGAAATAAGCTACGTAAAAGCGACTTACTTGACTGTGTGCCAGTCCTGCAAAAGAGGAAGAAAAGTGCATCCTTGGAAAGTGATAACAATATGCAAGATATAAAACTGATCCATTTGAATCTGAATCAGTAAAATCCACTTTCCTCACCAAACACCTTTGCCTTATCCGCATCTGTTTTGTATTGAATTCCCATAAATTCCTGCTATGGAAACTACAACTCTTGCGGCAAGTTGGTTTACTACCGGTTGGAAATCCATTTTTGCCGATCTTGTGGAAGCTACCAGGAGTTTGTTGTGTCTCATGTTGTCTTCTGTCTCATGTCTCTTGTCGATCGTAAAAGGTTTGCGTGAAACGCCGTATTGAAAAGTGGGCCCGAGCTGGACCCATTCGACACTGACATAAAATTGCGCTGACGGCGTGAGAGCGGACTGAAACCGGTGGTATCAGCTTCCTTGGTTAGGCACCACGCGATAAAGATAACAAACAGCTTCGCTTGTTCTCAGCGTAAATGGATGGTCCCTTGCTTTCCGTAGAAACGCGTAGGCGAAGTTTTACACCAGCCGACGACACTACGCTATCTACTTTTCTACACAAGTCTATACAAACTATACAACTATACAACTATAAAGTATACCATCGACCAGTAACTTGAATCACCCCTGCCACTGTATTTATATTTTATACGCCAACACTACATACTATAAGGCTGCCGTTTGCTACTACACGGAGAAAAATCGATGCTCATACCTAACATCTAGATATTTAGGGTTTAAATATTTAACGTTTGACTACAGCATCATCATTACTATTCTGTTACCTAAATATTAATAGTCATCATTTTTCAACAAGTGTTGAGTGTTTTCAACAAGTTTTTCCATTTTTCAACTGGAGGTATGAAACGTTACAGGTAATCGTTCAAACTGATTACTCCCAACTGAGGTAAACTTTCCGAGGTAACGTACTGCCTCTAGCCGAGTCCGCCAGAGATATCTGCGATTCACCACGGAAAGTTTACCTCAGTTTGAAGTACCCTCCTCGCGTTCAGCCTACTTGACCGATTATTTGCAACATTTCGTACCCTCAGTTTTTTCTGTGTACATAGGACACGAAACATTGACTCAGCTTCATCAACTGAATGAGAGATGTCGACAGCATTTTTCACGAAATTGACTATAAGCTTCACCAAGTGGCCGATAGAGGTATGGCGTTTTCCTGAACTTGGACAATGACATCTCGGAAGTTTAGGTTCAACATAAAAATATTTTTACGCCTAACATCTCGAAAGGATAGCAGATAGACATCTACATTTGAACATCTATTTTTCTCCGTGTATCCGCAGGCACATTCTTCCTCGTAGAAAATTCCCATTTTTATATTCTCATAGATCTATGCGATTTTGATTCAAAATTCGAGTTTAGCTAAACTCGAATGGAATGAAACTGATCGATTTAAGAAAAATGCATCTTGTTATGTTTTAACTTTTTCAGTACGTTGGTAACAATTTAAAAAAAGCTTGATATAGAAATATAGTAGTTTGAGATTAAACATTCAGTAATGTTCTTACATAGTATATAGAAAAGAAAGCAATTTTTTATCAACTGTTTTTGACTAAGGTGAATAAAGTGATTGATAGGATAACACGTTTTCGAATTGCAATTGAATATTTGGAATCTTGCAAATTAAGCAAAATTCGACTCATTTTTTAAATTATCAGAAAAAATTGTATTTCATCCAAAGATTAGTCAAATTATTTGAGCCGTGTACAAAAAGGTTGTGTTTTGTCATCCAAAAGAATTAAAACTGTTCGGTTTTTGTATTTGAAATTTTGAAGTTGAGATTTGAATGAAAATTTGACATTTGTCTGTTTGCCTCAAAATATCACTACTACACCTTCGAAATTTGAAAAATTTCTAATTAGAAACCTATTTTCGGGGAAAACGACGTTGAAATTGAAAACTGTTGGAATACAAAATTAAACGCTTTCAAATAAAAAAAAATTACTGTAAATCCTGGGATGTCAAAAATGAATTTTCAACAACACAGTTAAATTTTTAACTAAAAACGATTTTTTTAAACTAAACATTAAATAGTTATATTTTCAGTCAAATAAAGTAATTTTTTACGAACAAAAAAATAATTTTTAGCAAAATAGTTAAATTTTCAAGCAAAAAAAATGGATTTTCAACTAAAATAATGAATCTCCAACCAAAAAAAAATAAATTTTCAACAAAAGAGTTTAACATTCAACGAAGTGGTTAAATTTTCAGAGAGAAAAGATCAATTCTCAACAAAAAATGTAATAGTTGATATTTTAACAGAAAATATTCACATTTCAAATAAAAAAACATAGTGAAACTCAAGCAAAGGAGACAAATTTTCAACAAAAATGTTCAACTTTCAACCAAGCATTTGAATTTACAACCACAAAGATGAATTTTCAACTAAGAAGATTAATTTTTATAAAAAAGAGTTTTTAACAAAATGCATGAATTTTCAACCAAATGGTTCCCTCTACAATTAAAAAAGATCAATTTTTGAACAAAGTATTGAATTTTCAAGTTAAAAAAAAATTAAATAAATATTGAATAGTTGAATTCTTAGTTGAAAAATTGATTTCTAACCAAAAAAAGTAATATTCAAGAAGTTCAACTTTCAAACAAGCTGTTCATTTTTCAATGAAATAGTTGAATGTTCAATTAGGAAGAAAAATTTAAAAAAATAAAATAAAATAGTTAGCAGTTGAGAAAATTAATTCTTATCATAAAAAAAACGAATTTGAATTTTTAACCCAAAAATATGAATTTATTGACAAAAAAGTTCATTTTCATCCAAATAGTTCACTTTTATACCAAAATAGATGAATTTTCAACCAAAAAGATGAATTTTCTCACAAAATTGTTGAATTTTGAACAAAATATTTAATTTTTTAATTAAGATCATTTTCCATCAAAAATATTAGATTAGAATTCTCAACCAAAAATAATTTACTTTCGACCAAAAATAGTTGAATTTTCAACAAAACAGATATGAATTTTAAACTAAAATTAAGAATTTTCATCTGGAATATTTAAATTTTCTGTTAAAAAAAAAAGTTTCGAATTAAAAAAAAAAAGATTCAACTTCTCGAAGATTTACAACTTCCTAGCACCAACAAGGAATTGTGTAGAAAACCTTGAAATTCAGCGTGGGAGAAAATGTTAAATTTTCCTATATTCAGCTATTCCTGTATTAAGCTGGAAATTTTTTTTTACCTTTAAAAACGGTTTCATTATATTTAGGGGTAATTAGGGGAGGGGAAGTGTATGAAATAAGGGGTGGGGAAGTGAGGAGTGGGGATGTAGTGGAAGTGTGGGGAGAAGTAGAGAAAGTGAGAGGAAATGAAGGAAGGTAAGTATAGGAAATGAGGGTAGGCGAAGTTGGAAACGTGTAGGGAAATGAAGGTCGGGAGAGTAGGGGAAGTGAGGAAAAATGAGGGGGTAGAGAAAGTGAGGGGAAATGTGGGGGAAGTGATGAGAGGGGAAAGTACATGAGGAAGAAGTTGGGGAAAGGAGGGAAAGTGAAGGTTCAAGTGTGAGGAGGGAAAGTATGTGAAGCGTGGGGAGGGAAGTAGGGGAAGTTAAAGGAAATGAAGGGAGATAAGTCAGATAAGTAGGAGAAATGAGGGAGGGAAAGTAGGAGAAGTTAGAGGAAGTGAAGGGAGGTAAGTAGGGGAAATGAGGGAAGAGAAAAGGAGGGTGGTAGAGGAAGTGAGTGGAATTGTGCTGAATTAAGGAGAGGAGGAAGTAGATGAGGAAGAAGTTAAAGAAGGGAGGGGAAGCAAAGGTTAAAGTGTGGGGAGAGGAAGTAGGGGAAAAGAGGAGAAGTAGGGCAAGGAGCGGAGGGAAAGTATGAGAGGGGGAGGTTCAAACGACTTATTTACGTCTCAATAGGCTACGAAACCCTTTGTTGTACGCGCAAGGTACATTATTATTATTATTATACCATTAAGCCATTTCCCTTTCGGGGTACTTTGAATAATTTTTTCTGTGACGGGATGAAATTGATCAACTAGCATTTGCCGTGAGCTTGAAGAATGCTAATTTTAATCAAGAATCTAAGCACCGTTTGATTAGTGGATTTGTTTGGCATGATTGTTTGAAATGTGTGTTTAAAAAATTGTTGAGTAGGTGAGAAGTAAGTCTATTTGACTGGAAGTGATATTTGTATAGAATAGTATTAGCATGTAGATGGGAAATTGGGAATGAAGCTGGAGTCTTGAGGAACTTGTAAAATGTCTTGGTAGCTGTTTGCCTCGAAGGTAGCGTCCCTGAAAACGGGTGCATGTTTGTACAAAGACAAGATCACGTTTTACCACAGCACTAAATGCCGCAAGAGTAAACCGAAAGTCGTTCAAACCGCAGAAGAGATCGATTAACGGCGTGGCGTCGGTTACCCTCGGTATTTACTCTGGTTCAGGCTCTGGTTACATTGTTACCACATTAACACACTAGCTTCAAAGCCGCACGTGGTTTCGTTTCCTCACTCAGAAGCCGCAATCTTGTATCGGCACTTCAGAAGCTAAACCTACAGTCTACACGAAAAATCATTTCTTCATATGGATCCGATTTCTCAGAATTTTCAAAAAAATCTCAGTCTTGTACAAAATTGTATGTTCTTTATGCACAGAAAAAAACTGAGGTTTCTATTACAGCCTATTTTTGTTTCCAAAGGGGCTACAACGAAAAGGAACCCAAAATATGAGTTCTAATAGAGACTTTTTGTACAGAACTCATTTTCTGTCCCGACTCACTTCAAAGATTTTACAAGTAAATGATCCACCTTTTACGATTTACGATATGATGCAGATATAATGATATTGCACTGGGACAAATTTTATGAAAAAACTAAAATGATAGAGATTAGTCATTTTTTAAAGGAAGCTAATGGACATGAGATGTCAAACTTTTACCGACTGCATATCTTTTTTTGTGTCGCCATCTATCAAGTATCAACGAACTGAAAAGGAACCCTCAAGAAGAGTTTTATTGGATTCTCAGTTTCTGTGTTGGAGTTGGCTTATTATCATGATATTGGTTAAAAAAAGCGTTTTAAACAACAAAACAGCTCTCAAAACAGGGGAAATAGGTTGGTTTTTTTATTAAAATAGAGGAATGAATTGTTATAAATTTTCAACCCGAAAAGATGAATTTTCAATAAAAAAGATAAGTGTTTAAGCTAAAACGTCGAATGATTTAGAAGAAAACAGTTGAGTTTTGAGAAAGATAAATTTTCAACAAAAAGACTCATTTTTAACCCAACAGTTTCATTTACAACCAAATAATTAAACATTCAAGCAAGAGAGAAGAATTTTCAACAACGAAGACTAATTTTCTAGTTTCTACCCACAAAGACGAATTTTCAACTAAAAATATAATATTTAAATTTACAGATGAAAAAATTAATTTTCTACAAAAAAAAAAAAGATTTGGCAACAAAAGTTTCACAATTTCAACAAAAAAGATCAATTTTCTACCAAACTATGGAATTTTCAAGCCAAAAGAGACAAAAATGTTACCGAAATGCTTTCTACTTTCTACAAAGCAGTTAATATTTCAAACAAGAAAAGCTAATTTTCAAACAACCACTAGAATTTTCAACTAGAAAAGATCAATTTCCAATTAAGAATATCAATTTTCATTCAAAAATTAGAAAGATACATCTGTAGTTAAAAAAAATAATTCTCAAGAACAAAATTTAACAAAATAGTTAAATTTTCAACCAAAGAGATGAATTTTCAACTAAAATGATGAATCTTCAACCACAAAAAAATTTAATTTTCAACAAAAATTTCATTTCTAACCAAAAAGGATGACTTTTCTACCACAAAATATGAAAATTTAATTCAAAAAAACGAATTTTCTATCAAAAGACGAATTTTCAACAAAATACGTGAATTTTCAACCAAATAATTGAATTTTCAACTACAAAATTCAAGTTTTCAGCCAACAAGAGAATAGCTAAATTTTCAGATTAAAAAAAAAATTCACAATGAAGAAGAATTGAATTCCCAACCAGTTCAATTTTAAGCCGGAAAACATTAATTTTCACCTAGAAAGTTAATTTTCAGTCAAGAAAGATGCATTTTTTACGAAATAATTGAATTTCACCATATTCAATTCAACCATAAAATATGAATTTTTAATAAAATAGTTTAATTTCCTACCAATTTGTGGAATTCTCAAGGCAAAAAGGCCAATTTTTTCCAAAACAATTGATTTTTCAACAACAAAATCAATTCTCAACGAAAAATGTAATATTCGATATTTCAACCAAATAAGATTTTAATTTAAAATAAAAAAAGAGTTGTATTCGACAAAAAAAGACGAATTTCAACAAAATAGTTGAATTTTCAACCAAAGCAGATTAATTTTTAGCCAAAAAGTTGCATTTTTAACGGAAGAGGATGAATTTTCAACGAAAAAGATTAACTTTCTATAAAAAAAAAATAAAAAATTCCATAAAATACATAAATTTTCAACCAAAAAGATTAATTTTCTACCAGGAAGACGAATTTTCAACAAAGTTAATCATTCGAACAAAAGAGACAAATTTTCAACAACAAAGACCAACTTTCTACCCACAAAGACGAATTTTCAACAAAAAATGGACTGTTGAAATTTTCAGATGAAAAAATTGATTTCCAACCAAAAAGATTCCAACAAAATATTTAAAATTTCGACAAAAAAGATGAATTTTCAACCAAACTTTTAGAATATTGAAGCCAAAAGAGACGAAAATTTCACGAAAATACAAGAATTTTCAAACAAACAGTTGCATTTTTTACAAACGAAAATTTAATTCTTACCAAAAGGTTATTTTCGACAAAATAGTTCAATTTCAAACTTAAATAATGAATCTTTAACCAAAAGAAATAAATTATTTCCCAAGAAGGTTATTTTTTTACGAAAAAAGATGAATTCTCAACAAAAAATGTAATCTTTGATATTTCAACTGAAAAAATTTTTATTTGAAATAAAAAACTGATGAATTAAACTAAAAAAGACGAATTTTCCACAACATTCAACATAGCTAAATCTTGATTTAAAAAAAATAGTCATTTTCAATCAAACAATTGCATTTTTAACCAAAGATGACGAATTTTCAACCAAGATGATTAATATTCTACCAAAAAAGATGAATTTTCAACCAAGAAGATTAATTTTCTACCAGGAAGACGAATTTTCAACAAAGTTAATCATTCGAACAGGAGAGACAAATTTTCAACAACAAAGACCAACTTTCTACCCACAAAGACGAATTTTCAACAAAAAATGGACTGTTGAAATTTTCAGATGAAAAAATTGATTTCCAACAAAAAAATTCCAACAAAATATTTAAAATTTCAACAAAAAAGATGAATTTTCAACCAAACTTTTAGAATTTTGAAGCCAAAAGAGATAAAAATTTGATGAAAATACAAGAATGTTCAATCAAACAGTTGCATTTCTTACAAACAAAAATTTAATTCTTACCAAAAGGTTATTTTTGACAAAATGGTTCAATTTTAAACTTTAATGCTTAATCTTCATCCAAAAGAAATGAACTTTTTCCCAAGTAGGTTATTTTTTCACGAAAAAATATGAATTCTCAACAAAAAATGTAATCTTTGATATTTCAACTCAAAAAATTTTAATTTGAAATAAATACTGTTGAATTAAACTAAAAAAGGAAGAATTTTTCACAACATTCAACATAGTTAAATCTTAATTTAAAAAACGGTAATTTTCAACCAAATATTTAACCAAATATTATTTCAACCAATATTCTACCATAAAAGATGAATCTTCAACGAAAGACATAAATTTTCAACCAAATAGTTGAAGTTTTAACTGGAAAAGGTCCATTATCAACTGAAAATATCAATTTTCAAGCAAAAATGGAATAGTAAAATTTTCACTTTGAAAAAAATGAATTTTCAGCCAGAAATAATTTAATTTCCTTTTTGGGTTCTATTAATTCAGTTCTTATTTAATCGAATTAATGAGAAAAAGGGTGAAAAGGGGAATTTTCTTGAAAACAGGCGAAAAAAGAGGAATTTTTTAAAAAAGGGGAAAAGGAGTTTATGGACAGCCCCTTATTTGCCCCTCTTTTTTTTCGCCTGAAATAAAAACATGATGACCAAATATGAAAATGGTCATCGATTCTTTTTTCCCGCGTTCAGGAGCAATTAGGCGTAAATTGCGTAAGCGCGGTTGAGCACGATTTAATTATAGTTGAAGCCTTCGAGGCGCTGGCTCTAAAGAGGACCTGGGATGACTAGATAGGTGGGTACGTATGGCGCCTGAGTTGGACTCGCGAAGGAAATAATAAAATATAAAAAAAAAAATATAAAAATAAAGAGAAGATGGACCCTTGGTGGTTCCCACCGGCAAAATCATGGGATGCGGTGCTCGAGAGGAAGGCGTGGAGGACGTTGGAGCATTAAAGAAGTATAAATTTTAAGAATCACGCTAGGTCCCAAGGCCAACGAGGCCCTGCTCAACACCTTTCAGAAGTCCTGGGACTATTAGTCCCGTTGGACCATCGATGAATGGGATGAGTCTTCTTGGAACCAAAATTCATAATCCATTCTTTCTTTCTATCGAATACGAGACAATACTGATCGGTGCTAATCACTGCGACTAAGACGAGATAATAGAACAGTGTCAGTCGACAGAAAAATTGAGACAGGCTTCTTTTTTTTTTACTTTTTTATTCGTTACGGATCTAGAAACAAGTTGTGATTCAGAGAGATTTCACAGTCCAAAAAAAAAATCAAAACAGGGGACATAGGGTGATTTTTAACGAAAATAGGGGAATAATAGGAGAATTAATTCTTTTTAATCAAATTTGTGTAAACACCATATTCCTAAGATTTTTAATAGAAATATGTTGCATTTTCAATTAAGAAAAGAAGCATTTTATACCAAAAGAGCTAAATTTTCAACAAAAGAGTGGAATTTTCAAGATCAAAAGTCGAAATTTCAGAAAACATTTGACTTTCAGAACCGAAAAGATGATATTCAACAAATAATGATGAATTTACAACTGAATAGTTGGACTCTCAAACAAAAGAGATGAGTCTTAACCAAATATTACAATTTTTAACCCCAAAATATGACTTTTCACAAAAAAATAATTTTCTACCATATAGTTGAATTTTCAACCTTCAAAGATGAATTTTAAATGAAAAGGACGAATTTTCAAGGCAAGAGTTGAGTCTTCAACCCGAAAACATCATTCAGCCAATAAAGAAACAAAATTTAACCAAATTCTTAAAATTTCAAGCCAATAGACAAATTCCCTACAAAACAGTTGGATTTTCAATCCGAAAATATGAATTCTCAACAAAAAAGTTCATTTTTAATCAAACTCTTAAACTTTCAATGAAATAGTTGAATTTTCTACTAAACTGTTTAAATTTCAAACCAAAAAGACAACTTTTCTACAAAACAGTAGAATTTTTCACCCAAAAATGTAAGTTTCTAACAGAAAAAGTTAATTTTCCACCCAAAAGGATGAATTTTCAACCAAGAAGATTAATTTTCTGCCAAAAAATACACATTTCAACAAAACACGTGCATTTTCAACCAAATAGTTGAATTTCCAACTAAGAAATATTTTTAACCAAGAAAGAAACAGAATCCAACCAAATTATTAAAAAAAATGTATCCAAAAAGACGAATTTTCTACAAAACAGTTCAATTTTCAGCCCGAAAATATTAATTTTCAACAAAAAAGTTCATTTTCAAACCAAAAAGATGATATTTCACCAAAGAAGATTAATTTTCTACCCAAAAAGATGAATTTTCAATCAAATATATACAGTTTCAACTAAATAGTTTAATTTACAACTAAAAAATATCAATTTTAAACCAGAAATGGAATAATAAACTTATCATTTAGGAAAATTAATTTTCAACAAAATAATTAATTTTTAACAAATTGGTTTTACTTTCAATCAAGCAGTTAAACTTTTAAACAGAATTTTTTACTGGTAAAAACGAATTCTCAACCGAAAAGATAAATGTTATACAAAAAAGTTAAATTTTCAACCCTAAAATATTAATTTTCAACAAACTTTTTTGTTGAAAATTAATACTTTGGGGTTAAAAATTTGAATGTTTTGTAGAAGATTCGTACTTTTTGTTGAGAATTTATCACCAAGAAGATTAATTTTCTACCAAAAAAGGTTAATTTTAAACAAAAAACATGAACTTTCAACCCAATAGTTGAATTTTGAACTAAAATAAAGAAAAGGTTCAACCAAAGATGAAATAATTAAATTATCAGTTGAAAAAATTAACTTTTAACAAGAAAATTAATTTCTAGCAAATTGGTTCATAATTCAATCAATAAGCTCAAATTTTGACAAAAATTTTCAACTAATAAAGATATTCTCAATGAGAAAGATGCATTTTCAACAAAAGAGATGAATTTTCAACGAAGAAATATTTTTCAGCCAAGAAAGAAACAACATTTAACTGAATTGTTGAAATTCCAAGCCAAAAAGACAAATTCCCTACAACACTGTTAAATTTTCGACCCCAAAATATTAATTTTCAATAAAAAAGTTTATTGTCAACTAAAAAGAAATTTCAAGATAAAAAGATGCATTTTCAACGAAGAAGATTACTTCTCTATCAAAAAAAGATGATTTTTTAACAAAATATCATTTTCAACCAAATAGTTGAATTATTAACTAAAAAAGATTAATTTTCAACCAAAAATGGAACCGTTAAATTGTCAGTTTAAAAAATTTATTTTTTAGCCAAAAAAGGTAATTTGCAATAAAATAATTGAATTTTCAAGCAATTGGAGATTAATTTTCAACCAAAAATCTGACTTTTGTACAAGATAGTTGGATTTTCAACAAAATAATTAAATTTTAAATCAAGAGAGATGAATTCTAAACCAAAGATGACGGGTGTCACGGCATAACCATATAAGCGGTATAAACAATTTTTATTTGCGGAAAAATTACATAAAATCCATGTACTGGACAATTTTTTGCTCCACCCATTTTTCTAATTGTTGCTGCAACCATAGAATATCGTTTTTACATGGACACAAAAATATTTGGTTGACCCACCTAAATCTTTCGGTTGTTTTTACCAAATCTTTTGGTAGGTGCATTATTTGGTTGACACAATAAATAAATTTCATTGGGACAATCAAATATTTTGTTGGATCAACCAAATTTTTATGCATATCCAAGAAAAAAGTTCGATTGGTTAAATTTGTAAGCCAAGTAGTTGCATTTTTAAACTAAAAACGATCAATTTGCAACCAAAAAATTTGAATATTTAAAAATCAACAACAAAAGAAACAATTAGATAATTGTTATAACAGAGTAGGAAAATTATCTTTCGACAACTCACAATCAGAGAGCAGAACAAACTGCAAAATTTCAAAGCTTATATCTTCGCAATAAAAAGGAAATGAGCCGAATCGTTCTAAACGATAAAACACGATTTTGCCAATTTTTATCTTGAAGGCAAAAAACTTGATACAATTTAAACAAGATAGCAATTTGAATGATAGCAAAATCGGGCGGCGTCGAGACATGAGGTTATCTCAGTCAGTTCAACCACTTAGATTTTGATAGATGGAAAATAACTGATATTTCATACTTTTTCTTATAATAATAATAAATTCTCAAAGTAAATTCGACATGAAAACACTCAATCTCTACTTATAAATAAATATGACTAAGATATGAAACTAACACAGGGAAAAAATTGCGCAATGATAATTTTCTAATATGTTTAAAGTCTGATTTGCTGTCATATTAATCTTTACTCATTTTATAAATAATAAAATACTAGGATTATTTTTCCCTCTACTGTTTATATCTTTGATGATTATGTGCAGTCTCAATTAGAATAAATATACACGCACAGAACATTCCTTCGGTTGCAATCTTTCTGCCAATGAATATTAACGAACTTGTTTGATGTCTTACCATTTTATTGCTACTGTTTTTAATCAGAAACAGCCCATAAAGTACTGCGACCCGAACCTTTTTTTCATGATTTTACGATTCGTGTAAAAAAAAAAAGACATGTCGTAAACTACCATCAAGTTCAGTAATTATTCATCTTTCGAATTTAAACGTAAACTTATAAAGTAAGAATCAATCAAATGTTTGAACAATGTTCTCTGCTTATTGTAAGGGGCCGTGCATGAATTATGTGACTTTTTTTTTAATTTTGAACCATCTACCACATTTTCTTAGGGTCTGTAAGTTTTGACCTCCACCCCCACTATCTTACGTAATTTAAAAAAAAAAAATTTTCCCGAATTGATTTAGGGATCATCCATAAATAACGTAAGACGATTTTAGGGGAGAAGGGTTTAGTAAGATCTTACTGTTTATTATGAAGTAACAAGGTAGTTCAATTTTTAAGAAAGTAGCTGAATTTTCAACTGAAAAAGATGAATTATCAACAAAAAATGTAATAGTTGATATTTTAACCAAGAATAGATTTTTGATTTAAATCATCCAAAATCTGGAAGTTTCAAACCAAAAAGACAAGCTTTCTATGAAACAATTTTCAAACAAATAATTGAATTTTCAGCCAAACAGATGAATATTCAAACAAGAAGATTAATTTTCCACTAAAAAAGTCGAATGTTCAAAAAAATACAGAAAATTTCAACCAAATAGCTCAACTTTTTACCAAAAAGGACAAATTTTCAATAAAATAGATATATCTTCTAACAAAGATACAAATTTTCTACAAATCACATAAATTTTCAACCAAATAGTTGAATGTTTGAACTAAATAAGATCGATTTTTTATCAATAATTGAATAGTTAAATTTGAATGTTAACAAATTACCTTTCTATAACAAAACGTATTTTCTACAAAATACTGGAATTTTCTATAAAATAGTTGAATTTTCAACCCGAAAATATTAATTTTCAATGAAAAAGTTCATTTTCAACAAAACAGTTAAATTTTCAACCAAAGAAATGTATTTTCAACTGAAATAGTGAATCTTCAACCAACAAAGATAAATTATTAACAAAAAATGTAATAGTTGATATTTTGCCCAAGAACAGATTTTCAGTTTAAATAAAAACCAGTTAAATTGAACCAAAAAAGACGAATTTTCAACAAAATAGTTGAATCTCAACCAAAACAGATTCATTTTCATCCAAACAGTTGCATTTTTAAACAAAAAAGATGAAATTTCTCAGTCAATTAAGAAAA
This sequence comes from Andricus curvator, assembly GCA_932195095.1. Lineage (NCBI taxonomy): Eukaryota > Metazoa > Arthropoda > Insecta > Hymenoptera > Cynipidae > Andricus > Andricus curvator. The sequence goes on from CAKNYM010052596.1 coordinate 744,988, forward strand.
AAAATGACATCCAAAATCTTGAATTTTCAAGCAAAAAAGACAAACTTTCTACAAAACAATTTTCAAACAAATAATTGAATTTTTAACCAAAAAGATGAATATTCAAACAAGAAGATTAGTTTTCCACTAAAAAAGTCGAATTCTCAACAAAATACAAAACTTTTCAATCATATAGCTGAACTTTCTACCAAAAAAGACGTATTTTCAACAAAATAGATGCATTTTTAACCAAATAGATTAATTTTCAACAAAGAAGATTAATTTTCTAAAAAAGATACGAATTTTCTACAAATCACAAAAAATTGTAAACAAATACTTGAATGTTATTTGAACTAAATAAGATCCATTTTCAATCAATAATGGGATAGTTAAATTTTAATTTAAAAAATTACTTTTTCCATAAAAAGCAAATTCTACACAAAACAGTTGAATTTTATACAAAATAGTTGAATTTTCTACAAAACAGGTCAGTTTTCGAGATAAAAAATGAATTTTCTACAAAAAGGTTGAATTTTCAACCCAAAAATATTAATTTTCAACAAAAAAGTTCATTTTCAACCAAACAGTTCAATGTTCAACAAAAATGAAATAGTTACATTTTCAACCGAAGAAATTAATTTTCAATTGAAAAAATGAATTTTCCACAAAATAGTTCAATTTTCAATCAAAGAAATGAATTTTCAACTAAAATATTGATTTTTCAACCATAAAATGAATTCTTGGCCCAAAAGAAGAATTTTTAACCAAGAAGATTAATTTCCTACTAATAACCTCGAATGTTCAACAAAATACATGAATTTTCAACAAGAAATTGAATAGTTTAATTTTCAGTTAAAAGATAATTACTCAATCAATGAAACGAATTTTGAATCAAAAAGATACATTTTGAGTAAAAAAAAAATAATAATTTTCAGTCAGAAAAATTAATTTCCAAAAAAAATAGTTTTTTCAAACAAAGATATGAATTTTCAACCAAGAAGATAAATGTTCAACTAAAAATGAAATACTTAAGTTTTCATTAGAGAAAAATTTTTTTAATAAAAAAGAACATATTTCCAACAAAAAAGTTTAATTTTTAACTGAAAAGATGAACCTTCAATTAAAAAATTAATTTTCAACATAATAGTAGAACTTTCTACCAAATTATTGAATTTTCAACTCGAAAATGTGAAATTTCAACAAAGAAGTTAAATTTCAACCGAAACAGATTAATTTCTAACTAGGCAATTGCAATTTTAACCAAAAAAAGATGAATTTTCTCCAAAAAGATATGAATTTTCAAACCGAAAAAGAAAGAAAATTTCAAACAAATTGTTGAATTTCCACCAAAATAATTAATATTTGAACTGAATAATAAAATGTTTAACTGAAGAAGTTTAATTCTTAAGCAGGAATTAATTGGTAGACTTTTTAACCGAAAATAATGAACTTTCAACAACAAAAAATGAATTTTGATAACTTATAAACCAAAGAGATTTGGTTAGATAAACATTAAAAGTAATTTTAAGTACTTTCAAAATATTAGGTATGAAAACTGGAAATTATGCTTAGAAAATGAAGTGAATTTTCCATTGCACAGTTTTTTATTTAGGACTACACACTTTTCAAATCACACAATCAAATTTTTTCTTACATACGGGGTAAAACAAATGTTTTTTGAATAAATGAAATTCTTTATTTGACATTATTTTACTCGATTGAAATACATTTTTATTTAGAGCCAATAAATTCCTTGCTTAAATTAAATAAAGGTCATGTTTACCTTGAACATTTATTATTTTAAATTAGGTAAAGATTTTGTTCTATAACCTTTATCAAATTTTATAAATATTTTTCAAAATTGTTCCATTTGGCGATTAAGAAGTGTTAAATATAAGACACTTCTTTTAAACTATATTTCCTACTCAGCTGCCTAAATGCGTTATGCGCAAACACTGAGAAAAATGTTTGATTCAAACAAATATTATTTGAATCAAATTTTTCCTTTGATGTAGGGTCAAGAAAATGTTTGCTTGATTGAATGAAATTCTGTATTTCAAATTATGTATTTGATTTGAGTAAATTTTTCTTTAGATCCACTAAATTCATTGTTTAAATTGCATAAAGGTCATATGTTCACTTGAAACAATTATTGTTTTAAATTAAGTCAAGATTTTGTTCTCTAAACTTCATCAAGTTTCATAAATAATTTTCAAAAATGTTCGATTTGATGATTAAGAAGTGTTAAATGTAAGACACTTCTTTTAAACTATATTACCTACTTAGGTGCCGAGATTCGTGGTATGCGCAAAGAAAGTACTCTAACATGTTTCGGACATAAGGTCGATATTTTTAATTTATCAAAATTCAATAAATGTTTTGTTGACACAAACAAAACATTTATTTATTTCAAATCATATGATATCGAACAAATTTTTTTGTTTGATTCAAACATTGTTCTCAGTGTACAAGTAGAAGTTTCTGTTCTAAGGGCTACTGATAAATTCTCTTGCTGCAATAAATTGTAAACCCCTTATGGCGAATGCAGCTTTTGAATTTTAACGGTAGTTGCATTTGAAACTTAAAAAAAGTGCATTTATCTCTACTTTGCCGCTGTCATAACTAGGCAACTGTTGCCAAACGACTCGTGTAAAACTGTTGAATAATACTTATAGATATACGCAGGAACGCGAACGCTTTCCAGTTGCGGAACGTTAAGTGGTAGCGCTCGATTGCTGTATGCAACGCGTTCCATTGCTTTACTGATTAATTTCCCTGGTAACACATACCCGTGTCTGTTTTACAACAAATTCCATCCACACTACTATGCGAAGAAAAATCTTCATCCTCGACCCTCGTGCCTTCCCGTGATAAACAATTATATTTACAATGAAAAAAACGCTTGAACTTAAACGAAAATACATATCAAATATTTGTCAATTTTTAGAGTAATTAATTGCTTCCCTTAGGGTTTCAATTTAAATATTTGGGAATCTAGAATTCTTTGTTAAATAATCGCTACAGTACTAACTAATTGTGGCTATACCTAAAATTGAATAGCTCTCGCTTAGAACAGTTTACGACACTATATAAAATCCGGGTTAATTATTCCAATAAATTTTGCAGTCCTAATTTAAAATTGAAATTAATGTTGATCTTTATAGAATTTGAGTGGAGAAGATTCATCGAGTAGTGAGAAAATATAAAAATAATAAAAGGATAAAAATCGTGCGTCACAGTGTCATTGGTGGCTCATGCCGAGGCCAGGAATGAAGAAACGTGACCCGACCCCAGGCGATTAGCGATTGTCCCTCAACCGGGACTTCATATTCCGTCTGAATCGTCTAACTCTGGCTTTTCTTCATTTTTTCCCCTTTTCTTTTTTCCAATCTCCTGCCTCTGACGTATTCCTTATTCTCTCATTTATTTATAACAAAAAATAAAAACTCTACATACAGTAATGCAGAAGCATCGAAATAACATGAGCAATAAAGTTTGGATCTAAAATCATAAAAAAGACAATAAGAGGAATCATCAAGACTTTAATATTAGTTCTTGATTTCATCAATTCAATTGTATTTGAGATTAAAAATATTAATCACGCGTAATTAATTGCTTCATTGAATAGTCAAAGGTTCTGAATGAGATAATACCATCTTAGGTCAAAAATTAGCCTATTATTGACCAACAAGAAATTTTAATCTCGTCAGAAAGACAATTCTTGATTGAAATTTATTCAAGTCATGAACTGTGATTTTTATATTTATCAATTATTAAGGATTATACCTAGAGCTAATCTCAAAATTCATTAAACGTTTATACAGATTTAGAAAATCGACGCAAATAGACCCATTGTTTTTGAAGAAGAAATCTAAGATTCCTTCAAAAAAGAACTGGTTAGGTTGAAATTCTTCTTTTAACAAAAGGTTTTTGAGCTTAAATTATTTGAAAAGAATGTTTTAATCAATAAAATCAAACCTTGATCATTAGCATTCGGTACGAATTGCACCTTTTCTACAGCTGGTTAAAAGTACAAACACCAATCAACAATTCTTAAATAAAATGTTAACCAGAACCATGTTTTTCTCAAGTGAACTTCAGTATCTTTTGAAAAATTAATTACAATGAACAATCAGTATATTGTTCTCGGTTTTATGAATCATTTTAAAAATTGCTCAATTTTCATTTAGAATGTAGTGAACATCCCTGATTTCTTAAAATTTTTGAAAGATATTGAAAACTAGAAAACAATCAAAATATAAAATTAATATTAATAATTATTTAATAAAAATTGATATCTTAACTTCAGAAAGAATGTATCATATTTATCAGATAATTTTAAAGTTGTAATTTAGCGGTGCAAGAGTATTAAAAAGGACCAATGTTGATCAATTCGCATAAGATTTTATATGATTTTCCTCATTGAAAGGGATTATTTGTAGACTTAATTTTCAAATTCAAGACATAAAAGAACTTCAAGTAATAAAAAGCCAATCAGGTTTTCAACAACATTAATTGCGATATTTTCAAGGCATCTTTACATCACTTTTTTTAGATAAGATTTATAAAAAAATTGTTTAGAGGCTGCAATTATTTGTTTGTCAACATTTTTTCAGCTTTAATTATTTGTAAATAATCTTTCAAGCAATAAAATCAACACTTGACCATTATGATTTGGTTTACAGCTTCTATCTATAGGGTATAATTAAAAATACCTTAATTCAAGTAACTATTGTTAAATAAACAATTTTAACCCGAGTCATGCTTCTCTCAAGTAATCCTCAGTACCTCTTGAAACATTAATTGCAATTAACAATCATTATATTTGCTCAAATTTGAAGTGAACTCTACGAAGTGAATATTCCTAATTTCTAAGTTATTTTGCACTATTTAAATCCAAATGTGAAAGATAGTCTAACAGAATATCAAAGGAAGAAAATGAGTATTCCTATACTCAGAAGATTAGAGATTAGAGTAACAGAGAGCAAATGATGAGACGCGTGATGTTGCAAGATAATATTGTTGTCTAGAAAAGGAGGCGACACGCGTCCATCAGTGAAAAATAAATATGTTAATTAATATTTCCATATGTCGGAAAAATAGCCACGACGGCTATTCGTAGAACGCGGGGTCGCGACGCGACGTCCGCGGTGGATATCTTCGTCGCAACGCTAATAAATTACACTTGGCACAACGCAGTACTATCGCTACCAGACAGGCCCTTATCTCACCGAACTTAAAATAATCACTCCACTTTGGAACGTGTTTACGAAAGTTCAAGGCATCCCTATCCTGAGACTAATCGACGCCAAATCGACCAACAATATCAATTCTCCACTCAGCCAATAAGAAATCATTTTCTTTTATCGTTTTTCGATTACAATAATCCACGAGCGCCAGCACAGAAACTGCGATTTGATTTATCATTCATCATTGGGAGAAAATCTTACAATGTTACGAGAATTGCCATTCAGCTTATCATAATTATTCTTAAGCTTACGGTAATATAGATTACCACCATGAGATATTGCGAAGCAAAGTTCAGTATACCAGTTGCTTCGATAATCGATTTGTGCAAACGGAAAAATTAACATTTTCTTCACATTTTCATATCTATTTGAAAGCTAGGTTTATTCTGAGGAGGAAATATTAATGGGAAGATGACAGTTGTGGATCACAGTATTGGTTGGTTATGAATTTGCAATTGTTCAACTTGAGTTCAAATTTTACATTTTTGAAAAGCTTAATTTGAAAATGCAGAATTATGTAGGAAACCCTTGGTGTCAAATTTGTTGCATCTCTTTTTGAAGAATGAAAATTTTCATTGTGTCTTCTTTTTCTTTGTGTCTCCAAAATGATCCAACTCAAAACTACACCAAATTCGGTGTACTGCTTTTGAGTATTGGCAGTTTACAGTGAATGTAAATGCTTGGTCAGCTAATGTTAATTAATGTTGACCAGGTAAGTAATGAGAAGATGTTGTATTCTGTTGGTATACTGGTCTTGGACCAGTACCAGCAAAATCCTACATCTTCAAATTAAATTCTTACCAGGTCAACATCAATTAACATCAGCTAATCATGTAACACGGTTGGAAAAAGATACAAAAATGGACCAGTAAACAAAAAAATCCAACATTTTCTAAGTGAATGCTATTGCAAAGCAAGGTTTATTTTCTAAGGAGTAAATATTTATGAGAAGATTAAAGTTCTAAATCACAGTTTTTGGTAGTTATGAATTTGCTATTATTTAACATCAATGTTTCAAATTTTCAAAAAGCTCAATTTGAAAATGGAGAATTATACATACGTGAAGTATTACAATACAGAAAACCATTGGTGTGGAATTGGTTACTTCTGATTCTGAACAATTAAAATTTTAATCGTGCATTCATTCGTTTTCTTTACTACTCTTGACGACCGTTATTTTACAGTGAATCTAAATTCTTGATAATCAATTTGTGCAAACTGAAAAATTACAGTTTTTCATTTCATATTGTCATATCTATTTGAAAGCATGGTTTATTCTAAGGAGTGTCTGTTTATGAGAAAATTACAGTTTCAAAATGTTTACAATGTTTTTAACTTTTTAAATTTCATGATTAAGAAATTTTAATCATCGCTGAATTGAAATTGATCTAATCCGAAATGTTTCGAATTTCAGACTATTGAATTTTGAACGCCACAAAATGTCAATTGTTGCATTTTATTCCATTTGTATTTGAAAGTTCGTTCTAAATTTTCCATTCTTCCTGGAAACGGCTGAATTTTTGAATGTATAAGGGGCATATTGAAACAGTGTGATTAAATAATGCAATGCGTAAAATAAAACAAAAATTAATTTCAGGGAGCACAGAGCAAAAGCAGCTCAAAAAAGTGGATAAGGGTAATTTTTTCACGAAAAAGAAGGAAAATAGCGGAAAGATTGAACATTAGTTTTTACAGGTAGACAAAAAGAAACAATCTTTGTAGATAAAATGATATATTTTTAAATCCTGTTGAATGATTTTTCGATTATTTCTTCCACATTAAAAAATTTTTATTCGATATAGTAATGTATATGATGTATATTAATGTATATGATATATACATGAAACGTCGGCAAGATTAATAGTTTTTCACACGATTAAAACCCGAAACGCCTCCTTTTATTATAATGAATCACCGTGAAAGCATTGAATCTATTATTATTATTATTATTGTTACTATTAGTTCTAGAGTGAAGGCAGCTAAAACGCTGATTGATACACCCATCTAGTACGATGGCCCCCATCCGATTATAACCGAGTCCAGCGCTGCTTAACTTCGGTGATCGAACGAGAAGCCTCAAACAATTCCATGTGTCCAAGTGGACAAACAATCTTCAGAAAAATGCTTAGAAAACTGTTTCAAAAAAGATTATCCATAAAAGTACCCAAAAATTATATCAATCTCATTTTTAAATCAATAAGATTTTAAACTAATTTAATTATAATTACTTTCAAGTAGAGTACAAATTCATGCATTTTTAGCGTATCTCTTTTTTTTCAGCGTAAAAAGGATTCAATTTGAAAATTTTCAAGATATAAAAAATAAGGTTCAATTGAAGTATGTTCAAATCTGAATATTTCAAATTTTAGAAGTTTTAAACCCACAATTTAAATTATTCTACCCTTAAGAGGTTTGACTTTTGAAACTTTTAAAAATTCGAAAATTTTCCTGATTTCGAAATTCTTTGGGTTTGAATGAACTACTACCTTTTGTACATAAATATACTCTAGTATGATAATTTCTTCGTTTTATTCCTATCCCTTTAGTTAAAAAAATAAAATTGAAACGCGGAACAAAATTCAGCAGATCCCGAAGTGAGTAATTTATTAATTGGGGGATCAGAGGCTATAAAATTTCAATCATCAACATGATCTACACTCTTGACTTCGGCACGCATCCACGAATAAATCATGCAATATATTCATTCGGCACTCCTTCCACTTTGTGCGTGATAAATTAATCGCTAGAGCCTTAAATATTGGCAGTTAGACGAGCTGGACTTTAAACGGCATGTACAATCAGTTCAATTATCCACGCAAATACTCCAAGTTTACGCGAGAATTATTTTATTATTGCACTAGAACATTGTAAGTAACAATTTTATAATAAGAAATATTATAGTACTTTGTGATAATAACTTGCTTATTGCATGAATCAACTACCGGCGGAAGTCTTCAGATGGAACTTCAATCATTTAAAATTCTTGGACTTGTTTCAAAAATGTAACAAATCAGAGCCTGACAAATTTTATTTCCCGAAATTTAAACGTAATTTGAGTTGGTTTTATTCAAACGACAAAATGTCACTTCATACATCTGTCAAGATTTTTCTCTCAAGACTCTCATCAAGACTCTCTCTCAAGAATTATACAATTTTTGAGAAGTGCATTTCATGAGAAGCAATGAGGCAAATTTTTTTTTAGAAAGTTACGCAAGGTGAAATTTTGGAGAAACTATATAAGGTAAAGTTTTTTACAAAGTACAGCAGACAGTACAATTTTTGAGAATGGTAATGAAAAAAGTACATTAATAAAAGGTACGTGGTCTCAAAATGTTTTGTCTGCTGAATTTAAAAATAAGGTGCAGCGACAGCATTTACAGCAGGTGGATACTGGAGAAAGAGGGTCTGGTCGAAGTTCGGTCAAACGAGAAAAATTGGCTCCGCCTAAAGACAAGTTTTTAACCGTTTCCCTATTTCCAAAGATCGAAACAGTCATGATAAACAGACCATTTACAAGAAAACTTTACACAATTAGAAAGTTTTGTTTTTCTTGTATTATTCATCAGTGCATCAGTTTCGGCTAATGAAACGAGTTTCAGCAACATCTCGGTAGCATCGCCAGAAATGGAAAATTTACAATTCTGATAGGAGTAAAACCTTCAAGGAAATTGCGAGTTTCAATTATAAAGATTGGAAAAATTGACTGTAAAGTTTAGAAATCACTGGAACTGAATAGCCATCTTTTATGGTAATTTTTGAGCGCCAGATAAATATTGATTTTGATTACCATTCGCATAATAAGTTTGACATTTTAACGTGGTTTACTGCCCTTGGTTCTAGCAGACGTTGAACCAAGAAAAATTATTCAGTTCGATTACCGATAGCAGCAATCACATTATTGTTCGTCTCAAAATATTTTTCACTGACTGCTTTATCAGTCGAATATTAGATATTGGCACGAAGTAACTGCAGAAATAAATAAAGTTTCTCTCGAATTCGCATGGTGGGTGATCTTCAAAGTTCAGCGAGCGACCTTTGTACTTGACTGATTAGTTTTATTCAGCATATTTAATCCTATTTTATGAGAGTTCATGGAGAGGTAAATTTATTGTAATATGAGTCTCAGGAGTTAACAGAATTTGCTGAAAAATGAAGTTTTTTTCAAAAGACTTAAAAGCAATAATATTTTATTATATATGATGGGATAGAAACTTGTTTCGAGAAGTACATTTATATTAAAATTATTAACTTCGCAGAATATTAACAAAATTATTTAGCATGATGCTCATGTTGTGGGGTAAGAGTAAAGTTCAATTCAAATGTAAATTTGGAAGATACTTATCATCTGTATTGGGAGTTGATAATAAATTTTAACTGACAAATCCTTGGAGCTTGGCTCTTATCTAAGGCTTGTGGTGTCTATTCTTATACTGGCCTTGCACTACCTTGCAATTAGGACAAATAAGTCGATCGAGTTTGCCTTGTTTTACAGATCTTGAAATTAAGTGATTTCTTTATTAGCAACTTTAAGGTAACAAGAACGAAACAAAAAAAGCACTCTTTATGGCTAGAAACTTCTGCGAATAGGTCATGTGCTGCTTGAAATGAAAATAAAAAAAATAAAGTTTTATTTTCCTTAAAAGGAAAGAGAAAACCTTCTATAATCGGTTTCTAAATCTTCTAAAAGGGATATAAAATGATTTTTTTTTGTATTTCAACTCGTTCCATTTTTGTGCAAAATATAATTAAAGTAAAGCATCTTAATATTAGTTTGTTTTAGTAATAACTGGGGCCTATTATGTCAGTCAAAACATTGCCTTTCTGGGAATATAATGAGCAAACTTATCTTGTACAAGTTCCTTGTACAGAAATTCACAGAACTCTTAATTCATGAAGTCTCAATGGGAATCATAAAAGAGGCTCTTCCATTTACAATCTTATGTGTTGTAGAAATAAAAACAAACGTGAATCATTCCAAATTTGGCTGTACTGATAATCTCAATATCCTCCACTTATGGTGGATTAATTTTGATAAATCACTTCTCCAGTAAATCAGCAGAAGATTATGGGAATTTATATCCGAGCTCTTCGATAGTTAATTTACAATAATCTTTCGGGATAATTGTTGCCGATTGACAGTCCACATTTTTTTGGTAACAAAAATTTAATAATTTATTTATTCCAGAATATTTAATCATAGTTGATGTGCTTTCCATTAACCCCAATGAGATGAAACAATTTAAAATCAATATGCTTTATGATAACCCTTTTCCTAAGGTAAATCTGTAACATCACGGATTTATTCTGGATCATGTTTGATAAACTATTTATTTAAAAATTAACAGATATTCATGGGTATTTAATGTCAGAGATTCTGTAGTAACAATAATTGTTGCATTTGGGTAACCAAATCAAAAATAACAGCGATTATTTTGGAAAATCAACTTTTTATTGTTTGGTTAATCCTTTCCGCTAATAGAAGAATGAAGCCATAGATGGTTCAAAACTCTTATCCTAATCGAAATCACTATCACTCCCTCTATTCAGGATAAATCGATTTTAATAAGCTGTTGCTTTGAGCATGTCCACCGACGGCTATGCATATTTTATATCAATGGCCTAAAGACAGTTGATAAAAACAATTATGTACCATTAGATTAATGGAGAATTAATGTTAATCAACTATTTTCCTATATTAATCAATATCATTTGAATTCATAAAAATCAAAACAAACATGATTTGTAACAATTCTTATCCTAGTAATAATCAATATAATCCCTCATGGATGCTGGATAATTTGTCTAATAATCAAGAGGAGGTCACTGATCTTTTATATTAGAGGTCTGAGATACTTGATCCTAATTGCAGGAGTTGTAATTTAGGTGACCCGAACCAAGAATGACAATGGTAGGTGATTGTGAATTTGTAGGAAAATGTTAAAAGTTTCAGTTTCCTCTTCATCTACCTAGAATCTGTATCATCACTGATAGTGGATCAACTTCAGTAAACTTCCTACAACCAAGAATTATCTTCAGGAACAATTGATGTTTCGGCTACCCAATCATTGAAAAGGAAGTGCCATTTTTGTGAAAGGGTGCAACCTACAATACTAAATTTACTTTCCCTCAATCTGAATGAGATCAAACATAATGAATTAGTTTTCTGAAAACTTTCCTCTGGAAATGAGAAAATGATCACAAACATCTATTATCATTGGCCTGAGACTCTTGATCCCTAATCCTGATAAGACAAATTGTATCGTTGGGTGCCGGTGACCCAATCAAGAATGACAAGGGATGACACTCACCCAGTGCATGCCGGTGGTAGGAGGGGCGCGCTCCTCATACACTCCCATCAGGGTGGCTGCTGTCGCGGGGTAGTTCCCGCTGAGGGTGCGAGACGAGGTCGAGGCAGCTAGGGTGGGACCTGGGGACCTGGATGCCGGTAACGCGGAGATGGCGTCCGCCGCGCAACCTACGTGTCTCCCTTGTCCTCTTCCTTGCCACCACCACCTCCACCTTCTTCCCTTATCTGCTTCTCTCCTTCTACCCCTCAAATCCAACCTCACGATGCACTCTCTACACTTTCATAACTCTCACTACCCGAAGTTCCTGGCACTGTCTTCTCCACTTTATCATCCAGTTCTACCGGACGCTTAAACACTTGACAATCCCTAAATCTCCTTTCACATCAGTCAACATCTTTCACTGCAACTATTAAAAACTAATTTGACCAGTCTTGATCATCTGATGCTGATCTGTTGTTACTGAACCCAATTCAGCCGATCAAGGCTCCTGGCCACACGCATTTCTGTCCAAACAGGTATTGGGAACCACCTGCTGTGTGCCTCTCAACAGGGTACGGAATCCGAGGATGGACATTAATTCACACGGACTGTCTACACCTAAGAGTCTCTCAAGAAGGTTTCTGCGTCACTAATTCCAAAAATCAATCTTTCTCAAAAGATACCACACATTTGCTCAATAAGTATCACTATTCAGCAGTATTTTGACCACTCTCACAAACTCCCTACTTCTTTCCAGCATCCGGATTGCTTTCGATCATCAAGATCACTTCTAACCACTTGGGATCACTTGGAACCACTTCAGACCACTTGTTATTCTTAAAATCCTTTCTTATATCTCAAGAAGGACTACCCCGAGGTCAAGCAGCCGACGGACATTGGAAGCACAACACTTAAACGAGGTGTATCACCGCACTGGGATTATCACGCGCGATTTGGAGGCTGGGGAGTATCTCCTCGGGGAGAAAATGTCCAGGTGCGGTCGATCCTGGCCGGCACGGAGGACAACGGATCAGGCGGAACGCGGAACGGATCGGAGCAAGGCGCATGTGCTCCACCTTGGTTTGCAGTACGTCGCACTGCGCCGTACAGACTCGGCTCGGACCACGAAGCGGAGTGAGGGAATAACAGAACGAGTATCGGCGGTGGCACGATGCAGCGCCACAAGCGGCGGAACATGGAATGGGGAAAAGTGAGGCGGCAATCCGAGTGGGACTGCCCACAGCAACCCCACCCGAGCTTTTTGATGCCAACAGGCTCCACCCTCGAGATCCGATCCTCCCCATCAGAGCACCTTTCTGTGTGTTCTGCTATCTGCCAGCAACCTTCTACCATCTACCTCCACCACCAGACTACCTACTTCACTGGCAAAGTCGGCTTCCGCGCAGCTCCAATTTTCTCTTCTCGATCCGACGGGGAACTCGGATGACTGATTGGGATTGCTACTTTTAGATGAAATTGTCATTCGAGGTGGGTTTGGTTGTTTGGGAAAAGAATTGGGTGATGGATTAAAGGATGGAGAATTGGGGGTTTTAGGAGCCTACTCCTACGATCAAACATCACTCGAAGCTTAAAACTTCTTAGAAGTTTTGAGTTTCTGATGAAAGGTGATGGTTGATTTGACGTTCTGGGATTATTTAGAATAATTTGGAGGATGAGACATTTATCGAAATTGGGATTCTTTTATGGTTCGTGTATCTGCTAATCTTGAAACATTTGGTTAAATTTGGAAATCTCTTTAAATAGGACTTCGTGTTCATACACAGCAACAATTCCGAAATTTTGCTGACCAACGGAAAAACCTAGTAAAAGTTTAATTCACCGTAGAGGTTATTTTCCCATGGAAGTAAGCCAGAAAATAGTCACAACGGCAAATGTCACTTATTACGGTTTTTCGTTGGACAACAGAATTTACACTCAGAAAACGATTTGGTTGAATCAAAAAAATTGTTGGTTCAACCCTAGAATATGGTTATAATATGGACAACACACTATTTGGTTGACCCAACTATGGAGGAGTATTTGGTTGATTCAACAAAAACATTTTGTTAGGTCAATCAAATATTTTGTTGACTCGCCAAATTTTGATGTTTATCCAAGAAAACAGTTCTTTTGGTTCAAGAAAATTTTATTCTGAGACCAAAACGGAACCATGAAAGATTTCCGATCTTTTTGAGTACTTTATTCCCATTGTTTTTAACAAAAATTATTATTTTTGGTCTAGTGGAATATCTATCAATACTTTTAGTTAATTTCAAATTACTTAAACATATTGTATTTGTTGTACAAAAAGGCAACCTAGATTATGATTCTGTTAGAAAAAAATCCGACTTTGAAATATTGGTAATTATTCCATTAGAGTCTAGACCAATAACAATCCTTTTTGACAAAAAAAAAAAACATGAATGTAGTGTTGAAAGGTATAGATTTCGTACAGAAATGACATTTTTGGATTTAGGGGTACTATTCAGGGCACCGTGGGGGTGTGTTAGAGGTGGCAACACCATATGATTGAAGCATTGAATTCTTTGTTCGAGAGTCCTCTATAAATCCCATAACTTTCCCGTAACATTTTCATCGAAATTTTTTAAAAATATGCAACTTCTTTTACGGATTTGGAACCGAATTGGGAAGATCGTTTCTCTCTATGAAGAAAGTGTTTCTGGACCAGCTTATTATACAATAACCCAAATGTTCTGATTAAATTCCACAACCGCGGCTTAAAACGGAATAGGATAGTCACAAATTGTTATAAAATTCCCAATTTTAATGCAATTCTAGAAAAAAATCGAATTCTACAATTGATTTTGTAATACGATCTCACAAGCCTCTTTTCAATAAAATAATATAATCGCCCTGAAATTAAACAAACTCGAAAATTGTAATGGTATCATAGAATCATCAGCAGAAATTAATGTAATATTGTACAATGTGCAAATGAAATATTCTTTTAGAATGAAATTATACAATCCCGAAAATTATGATAACTATATTATATATTTTATAATATCACATGACTCAATGGATTTGATCCTAAATTGCTACATGACCATAAAACTAAAATTTGAAAGATCTATAAGGAATGTAATGCGAAATGTTACAATCGGTCTATATAATGCCACACTTATAGAAGGAAGTTAATTCGATTCAAATTCATCACTGCTCAATTGTAACATAATTCTTCAATTATATATATTTATTCTAATGAAACTGTAATCTCCAGATTTGTTGACATTTTAATTTGAACTCTTGAAAGTATTGAATCAGATAAAATTGTGTAATATTGTTATGGAATTAAAGAATTCCAAGGTTCATTATGCAAACTCAGGTGGAATGGTACAATCGCTGAATGTGGTATACATAATTGTGGAATTGAATTGTAGAAAGGTATAGAAAGTAATTATATTTTAAAACCACAAGTTCGAATGTAATCCAATGAAGTTGTAATTCGAGTAATACAATTGTAGCCAGAAGCAAAAGAATACTCATTGAGGAATTTCTGTATTGATTTCTTCATCAGTGCACAACAATTGAACACGTGAAAATGACATCTGGATAGGGTCCAGAAATTAAAATTTTTACAGGACAGGATGACCAAAGAAAGTTTTCTGCGATATATTTTCAAATATAAAATTATGAAAGCATGTGTTCCCGAGAACTCTACTTTGAAGGTATGAAAATATTATCAAATTTTTTTTCTGTGTCGATGGGGGAATGACAACTGCAGGATAAGAACCAAAAATAAAATTACTTCTTTACTACATGATAGAAAAATTCTCAAAATGATTGAAGTAAGTGGACATTATTTGCAATGTTTCGGGAAGTTAAAATTCGTAATATGTACCGTCAAATGAAGTTATTGCAAACATATGGGGTAAATTTAGACATTCCTAAATTGACATTACTATAGGGCTTTATCTGGTTCTAGATCAATTTAGGAATGTCCGAATTTGCCCCACATGTCCGAAATTACCCCGTTCTGGGGTAAATGTCCTAAATTACTTGGAATTATTGAAAACAGAATTTCAAAAAACTTGTTTTGATCGAGTTATTCTCATCTCTTCAACTGAAATTAAATTGAAATGTTAGTCTTTTGTAAAACGAACGGATTTTGATCCCACTGAAAACCAAGTTTTTGAAAACACAATTTGCGGACGGCTGCCTATGTAGTACTGAATAATAAACAATTATCGAGTACAAAAACGCACAGAGATTAAAGATTACAGTTTCCAAGTGCGCTTCGAATGAATGACTCTTCTCTACGCAAACCTTGTTACAAGCCAGCACGTGCCATTTTGCAGAATGATGGTCCTTAGCGAGCCATTTCAACACCCCATGCCATCCAATTATTTACCAAGTGGTCGAGTAAAGAGGAAGAATATATTTTCCCTCTCGATTTTGCAGAAATTTGTTCAGGTCACATACTTTCCATATTTTAAGGACGATTTATTTCAGGCTTTTTGAGTATTATAATACTCAAAAAGCATTATCAGTGATGGAAGGTATAGGGTATAGAGCGGGACAGGACCGACGAAATACAGCTTGTTAGAATATAAAAAGAATTTTGGGATGGTAAATATTGTTTAATTTTCACGTCCGGGAAACAACAATGGTGTTGATAAAGGGTGAAACCTTTTTGTTTCGACATCGTCCAGACGATTTTTTTATGAATTACTGTAGAAATGTCAGGATCCAACGTTGCGGATATTACAAAAAAATTTAGTTATGATACGTAACTAATTTTTTTCCCTTATCATTTATTTTATTATTTTTCCCTCAATTAATACCAGCTTGTTAGGAATAATTGAATTATCAATTCATTGTTTTATTGATATAATGAATGCGTTTGGAAATATGGAATGCAATGATGTGAGACTCAAAATTTAAAAACAAATGGATGAATTTCATACAACATGTTCTAAATTTTAACTAGTTTTTTTTTTAGTAACGAAGTTATTTTTGTAAATGAGTAACGAACTGGAAACTAGTTAATTCTTTCAGTAACAGTAACTATAAAAATTGGTACTTTTTTTTAGTTACTTTCGAAATTTAATTCACCGCTTACAAAAAAAAAAACATTATTAGACATAAGAAATTCAGTACAAGCCTATAATGATTTTCCTATAATGAATTTCTTATAATTTTTTCGTGATTCTACAAAATTCATTATAGAAAATCATTATAAAAAAATCAGTATAGAAATAAATAATCTTAAAATATTGAGCTTTTGAGCAAATTTCAAGAAATTTCAAAACTGTCAAGAAATTTCGAAGAATTTTGAAAGATTTCCAAAGATATCAAGGGATTTCCACAGAAATAAATTCTAGAGAATGGAATTCCAAATATTCTTAAGGATCAAAAATTGTCAAATAAAAGCGTAACATATTTTTTTACGGATTTCAATAATTTCAAAGGAAATGGAGGAACTAAATTTTTTTTTAAATACTTTGAAATATTTTAAGTATTTTGAAAGATTTCAAAGAATTTGAAGAAATTGAAAAAAAACGCGAGGGATTTAAAAATTTTTTTGAAGATTTTCAAAGATTTTGAGGAATTTCTAGATAAATAAATAATGTGAAAAAATTTAAAGGAATTCAATAGAATATATAAAGATTTAAAAGATTTTCTAGGAATTTTAACGATTTTTTAGGGAACTTTAATGAATCAGTTTAATTTGATTTATATTTAAGGGATTTCAAATGATTTCTACTTACTTTAATGGATTTTTACGATTTCCAAATAATTCAAGGAATTTCAAAAAATTTCACAAAATCTGAGAGATTTTATAGGTCCTTCAAGTATTTGGAAGATTTTAGGCGATTTTACCAATTTCAAGGATTTTTAAGGTATTTTAAGGAATTTCGCGAGATTTAAAGAATTTTATTGAATCTCCAAGAATTTGAAGGGATTTTTAAGATTTCTAGGAATTTGAACAGTGTTTTTCTTAGAGGATTTCAATTAATAATTCCAATTTTATTTATATTCAAGACATTTTTAATGATATCTACTTATACTAATAGATTCTCCTGATTTCCAAAAATTTCAAGTACTTTTAAGGGATTTCGAGAGAACTTTAGGAATTTGGTTTCAAGGGATATCTACGGATTTCAACAATTTGAATGAAAATGAAGGAATTAAAAAAAATCCCCAGGATTTTAAATATCTGAAGTTATTTTAAAAGTTTCCGAAAAATTTAAGGAATTGCAAAGATTTTTTTTTAGGATTTCCAAAGATTTTAAAGAATTTCTAGGTAAATAAATTCTTGAAAAATAAATTTAAAGGGATTCCTAGCGATTTCAAAGATTTAAAGGAACTTTAAGGTGCGTTTAAAGGCTTTTGAAAGAATTTCAAGAAATTTTAAAAATTTCAAGGAATTTTAAAGAATTTCTTAGGATTTCCGGAGGTTTTAAGGGATTTCGAGATAACTGTAAATTTGAGAATATGAAATTGCAAGGGATTTCTTTCGAATACAAATATTTCAAGGGATTTTAATGTATTTTAAAAAATATTTCACAAGATTTAAAGAATTGTATTGAACGTTTAAGTATTTCAAGGAATTTGAAAGATTTGTAGGGATTCCACAATTTTTTAAAGAAGATTTTAATGAATAAGTTTAATTTAATTTATATTCAAGAGATTATAGAATTAATTCTACTGATTTGATTAGATTTTTATGATTTCCAAGGATTTCAATTGATTTTAATTAATTTCAATTAATTTCTAAACTTTAGGGAATAAATTAAATTTTATTTGAAGGACTTTTCTATGGATTTCAACAATATCAAGTGATATCAAAGATTTACAAACATTTCAAAAGATTGTAATGATTTTACGTTTTTTGAAAAAAATTTGAAAGAATTTCGAAGATTTAAAAAATTTCAAGGCGCTAAAAAATTTTGTAAGATTTCCAAAAATTTCAAGAAATTTTACAAGACTTCAGGAATTTATTGTACCTACCTTCGAATATTTGAAAGATTTTAGGGGATTTCATAAATTTCAAGGGATTTCAAAGGATATCTAAAGAACATTAGAGAATAAATTTAATTTGTTTCATTTTCGAGAAATTTGAAATTATTTCTACAGATTTCTAATGATTTCAAAAGATTTCAAAGGCTTTCTACGGATTTTAACAGATTTTAAGATATTCCAAATTATTTTTATGGGTTTCAATGAAATTCCAAGTGATTTTATTGATATCAAGGAAATTCATAGATTTTCGGTATGTAAATTTTATTGGTGCAGAATCGCTGTTTTTGTGTGGTTCCATATAAGATTATGGTAGTGGTCTGGAATAAATCGTTCCTTTATAGTCAGTTCGCTTTTTACATTAATTCCTTTAATAATTTAAATTTTAATATAATTAAAAACTCGACGGTTGAAAAACCGGCTAAACTCGGGAGGTCGTTTTCTGCAGTTTTCCTCTCCCATGGCGAAACGCTCAGGCTACGACACTTAAATGGACCAGCCTAAGAAGATAATTATTATTATTATTATTATACCATTAAGCCATTTCCCTTTCGGGGTAGGCGTGACTTGCTCGGTTGGAAAATGGTACTGGGTATATGGGTGGATTGGTATAGAGTATATAGGTATAAGTTAGATAGGTATATAGGTGTAGGGTAGATAGGTATATAGGTGTTAGGTATATATGTTTTAGATTGATCTGGAATTCTCGTGTCATTATTTAATTTCCTCAGTATTATATCTGTTCTTAAATTCAAAAGTACTCATAAAAGTAACGATGGTTATTTTTTTGGAAAAGTAACGGAGAAAAAGTTACATTTTGACACGGCAACGATAACAAAAACGATTTTATTTGTTTATCGATCTTGTTTTACCTTCCATGAGACAAAATAAACATTGTCATAATTTTTTTTTCAACTCGCAGCAAATTGATGTTTTTAACAATCCTAAAGATGACAAACTCGCAGAATGATTACAGAAGGATTATTATTTTCCGCTCATTTCCTTTTGGCTGACTTAAACTTGCGAAAGAAAATCGCAATTGATTTGCAGTCTAGTTACCCAGAGGACGGATGTATTGAATTTCGATGCAATATTTTTTTCCGAAGAGTGGTAAAAAAATGTACAAAACGTAACCGCGGCATGGCTGGAAAGACCCCGACGTAAGAATATTCATTCGAATCAGTAGTCACCCGAGCGAACAGTCGCATCCGGCCACGCTTTCTGCGGTTTAAGGCTTTTTTCGTGGTCTGGAAAGTCGAATCGGTGATCTGGCGAATCTGGTCAATCCTTTTTGTTCCCTTGGGACTTTACGGAGTATTGCTCGACGGAATTGACGAGCTTCCTCTCCAGAGAGGTACAAAAGACCTCTCGATTTAGCGGTTCAACGCGAAGGGACTCTCGAGAAATAATATAAGATAAACAACCTTTTTCCCTCCGAGCAAACGTCACGCTTTGAATTTTACTTGTCGTTGCTGATTTTAAAAATCGGGAGGAAAACTTTTCCAATTTCTGGTAGTAGATTTCTTTTAATTTCAGTTTATTTTATTCAACTATAACGAGCAGGAAAAAATAGAAGTGTCAATTTTTAATGAAATAATGCTACGTGACGCTATTTTGAATACTATTTCCACTCCTTATAAGTCCAAATTTTTTTCTTCGATTTCATTTGATAAATGTCTAAAGTAGAATACAAAACATACAAATTTAATATTTCAACATACTTCACAGCCCGAAATACTCTCAAAACAATGGAAATAGGGTGATTTTTTTTACAAAAATAGGGAAACAACACGGGAATAAATTTTTTTAAATAAAATTAATATATAGTTATTATATTGGATCCAATATGAATGCTGAAGATTATAATTCAAAATATAAACAAAATAGTTGAAATTTCGCGCAAAAAAATTTAATTTCTTACCAAAAGAGATGAATTATCAACGTAAGAGTTGAGTTTACAAGCTATAACGTTAAATGATTGAGAAAACAGTTGACTTTTTTACCCCAAAAAATTAATTTTCAACCGAGAGAGATAATTTTTCAAACAAATAGTTAAATTTTTAACAAACAAACAAAAACAATTTTAGAGCAAACATTTACAATCATATATTTGAACTTTCAAGCAAAAGAGACGAATTTTCAATCCATAAAAGGTAAATTTGCAATCCAAAAATACGAGTTTTCAATAAAGCAATTGAATTTTTAAAAAAATTACTTTTTAATAAATACACGAACGAATTTTCAACAAAATAATTAAATTATTACCAAAATAGTTGGATTTTTAGACACATAGTTAAATTTTTGACTCACAAAGATGATTGTTAAACCAAATATTCAAATTTTTAACAAATATAAAAAGTAATGATCAAACAGTTGCATTTACAACCGAATAGTTGAACTTTCAAGCCAAACAGATGCATTTTTTGAAAGAAAGTTTAATTTTGAATCCAAAAAGACAAATTTTCTATCCAAAAAGACAAATTCAACAAAATCGTCAAGTTCTTAACAAAATAATAGAATTTTTAACAAAACAGTTGAACTTTTAAGCCAAAAAGAGGAATTTTCAACCAAGGTCCAATTTTCAAACCAAAAAGAATTAATTCTAGCCAAAATCAGTTGCATTTTTGACAAAATAGTTGAATCTTCAACAAAGAGACGAATTTTTTAAAGATGCTGTTAAATTTACAAACTAAAAAGTTAACTTTTTAACAAAAAATTTATTTTTTAACGATGTAATTTAATTTTCAACAAAATTCTTAAATTTATAACCACATAGTTGAATTTTTAACATGAAAAGATTAATTTTCAACCAAATAATTAAATTTAAACAAAATTTTAACATGAAAGATTGAATTTCAACCATAAACAGTTGGATTTTGAAGCAAATCGTTAAATTATCAAGTCAAAAAGACGAATTTTCCAGAAGATAGTTGAATTTTCAATCCAGAAGGACGAATTTTTTATTTAAAAAGAGGAATGTTTGACAAAACAGTTACATTTTCAAAAAAATAGTTAAAACTTCAACAAAATAATTAAATTTTCCACAAAATAGTTGAATTTTTATCTGAAATTATAAATCATCAAAAAAAAAAAGATTTTTTCACAAAGAAGATGAAGTTTCAACCAACTAGTTGAATTTTCAAAAAAAATTAGTTAAATTTTCGACCTGAAATTATTTTCCAGTCAAGAGAGAAAACACATTTCAATCAAATTGGTCAATTTCCAACCAAAAATTTGAATTTTCAACTAAAAAAATTATTATCAACCAAATAGTTTAATTGTCAACCAAATGGTTCAATTTTCAACCAAACAGCAGAATTTTCTACCAAATTGTTGATTTTCTAAGCCAAAAGGCGAATTTTCTTTTAAAAAAGTTGAAATCTTTAAACGGAAAATATAAATTTTCAAAATAACAGTTGTATTTGCAACCAAAAAAGATGAATTTAAAAAAAAATTGTTGAAGCTCCAACAAAAAGCTAATTTTTAATCAAATTGTTGAATTTTCAAAATAAAGGTTCATTTTCAACCAGTTCAATTGTCAATTGTATCCCGAAAATATGCATTTCTAACTAAAATTATTCAAACATAAAAAAAAGTAAATTCTCACAAAGAACTTCAAGTTTCAACAAACTAGTTGAATTTTCTAACAAAAGAATTTAGTTTTCAAGCTGGAAATATTTTGCAGTCAAGAGAGAAAGCAAATTTTATTTTAACAAAATTTCTGAATTTTCAAATAAAAAAGGCAAATTCTCTCGAAAACAGCTCAATTTTCTACCCAAAAATATGAATTTTGAAACAAAAAGTTGATTATCAACCAAATAGTTCAGTTATCGACCAAATAGTACATTTTTTTACCAAATTGTTGATTTTCTAAGCCAAAAGACATATTTCCTTTAAAATATTTGAATTTTTAACCAGAAAATATGAATATTAAAAAAAAAAGTTGATTATCAGGCAAATAGTTCAATTATCGACCTAACAGCACATTTTTGACCAAATTGTTGATTTTCTAAGACAAAAGAAAAATTTCCTTCAAAAGATTTGAATTTTTACCCAGAAAATATAAATTTTCAACATAAAAATTGTATTTTCAACCAAAAAGAATTACCTTTTAACAAATTGTTGAATTTTCTACAAACGCACTAAATCTCCATGCCAAAAGACACATTTTCTAAAAGGCAGTTGGATTTTACCGGAAAATATGCATTTTTAACATAAAACTGGAATTTTCAACCAAAAAGGATGACTTTTTAACAAAATTGTTAGATTTTCTACAAACCCATTGAATTTTTAAGGCAAAAACAGGAATTTTGTACAAAAGAGTTGAATTTGCAACCAAATAGTTGAATTTTAAACCATAAAAACGATCAATTTTCAGCCAAAAATATAATAGTTAAATTCACGGTTAAAAAATTCATTTTCAACCCAAAAAAAAAATAAATTTGTTAAATAATAGTTAAATTTTTAACCCAGAAGATTAATTTTCTGCCAAAAAGATGATTTTATAAAAAAGTAGATAAATTTTCAACCAAACTGTAAAATTTTCCACTAAAAGCTATCAATTTGTAAACAATAATAGAATAGTTAAATGTTCAGTTACAATTAATTTTCAACAAAATAGTTGAATCTTCAACCAATATAATGAACGTGTAACAATTAAGTTTCAACGAAAAATAGTTGGATTCCCTTATTAGGTTCTATTAATTTTCGCATTTGTACGAAAAAACGAGAAAAAGGGAATGATTCTTGAAAAGAGGGGAATGAAGAGCAATTCTTTAAAAAAGAGGTTAAGAGGGGAATAGGGTAAAGAGAGTAAAGTCTGTATTTAAATGCTTTACATGTAAAATAAAATAACCAAATTTTATTTTTTCAATCATTTCAAAAAATTGATATCCGCATTTATATTTTCATTGTGTAATATCACATTCTGCGTTTACCTTCCCTCCCCCCCCCCTCCTTATACTAGAAAAAATATCGCTCAATTAATCCCTTCCATTTATTTCTATCTTCTTAATATTTATTCTTCTTTTTCTAACAATATCATTTTTTTCCTAAATTTTACATCATTATTGGATATTTTGAATAAGAAAACCTTAACAAAGTGGTAAAAATAGAGCAGGGCGTAGCTGTTAGGATGGAAAGGAGATGACGCGTGAATACTAAACACACAGGGTCAGGACAATGAAACCAGACGTCCCATGGAGAAGTGGTATCCAGCCGTTGAGAACCCCCTCGTGTGGGATTCAGTCAGAAAGCTGCAATGCCTCAGAAATTCGAATTTAAATTCAAACCCCGTAAATCGAATTATTGATTTATATGATCTTAGAAGATAATTAAAAAAGGTAAATATCAAAATGATATATGTGACGTTCCGCCAGGAAAGGACCCACTTTGGCGGTGAAAAGTTGCCGAACCAGGCCTGTTCAGCGAGGAGAAATTTACTTAAAGCCCAGATGGTGCATTTCCACCACCACTTCTCTCTGCTCACTCGAGACAGGTCGGGTGGTGGTTACTCTCGTGAAGTAGAATAGGAAGTGGAGTAGAGGTGGAAAACTCACATCTGGAATTTCTCCTCGCTGGGCAGGCCTGCTAATTGATTTAAATGATCCTAAAAGATAACTAAAAAAATGTAAATATCAAAATGATATATGTGACGTTCCGCCAGGAAAGGACCCGCTTTGGCGGTAAAAAGTTGCCGAACCAGGCCTGTTCAGCGAGGAGAAATTTACTTAAAGTCCAGATGGTGCATTTCCACCACCACTTCTCTCTGCTCACTCGAGACAGGTCGGGTGGTGGTTACTCTCGTGAAGTAGAATAGGAAGTGGAGAGTAGAGGTGGAAAACCCACATCTGGAATTTCTCCTCGCTGGGCAGGCCTGCTCTATGTTGAAAAACGAGTCGCAGGGGCACTGTTGAAGTTGGAACTATATGCAAACCTGCTCTTCGACAAAAACGCATTTAAAATTGCCGAGTGTCATAAGCGCACGTGTTAAATTTTTTATTCAAATAAAAAATTTACCCACTTTCGGTCACTTCTGGGAGATCAGTTCAATGTAACGAAATAAAGTATAGATTGAAGAAAAATTTCCCATCGAGACCCCAAAATCGATACTTTTGACTTTTGTTCGCAAGAACGCTTTTCAAAAATCTAAACTATGCTCGACAAAGGCCCTTTCCTTACGCTACGTCACATATAGACACTTTTTTAAAAAAATGCAGCTGTTTTTCTACTATCATGAAAAAAATTACACTAATGCTTCTATTTTTTCATATTACTCGCTAATGTAAATATTTTTGCACCTAGCCTTTAAACATATTTTTAAACTTCTTCCCTGATGACCCTGATAGTCTAAAATAAAATATCCGCCATACCACAAATAAAAATTTCAAAATATTTCAAGATTCTGATGATTTTAAAAGATTTGAAGGGTTTTCAAAATTTTAAAGAAATTTTTAGAGATATTACAAATTTCAAAATAATTCATGGGATTTTAAAGGATTTGTAGCGATTTTAAAAGATTCCACAAAACATGAAAATTTCAAAAACTTCAAAGGATTTTGATAAATTATCATAAGGGTCAAAGTATTTCAAATATTTCAACGGATTCTAGGGAATTTTAAGGGATTTCCAGAGAACTTTAGGGAATAAATTAAATGGAATACAATTTTAACTGACATCAAGGGGTTACGACGGATTTCATGGGATTTTGTGGGGTATCAGAGGATTTCCAATATTTGATTGATTGATTTTTTTAAATTTCATTTCCTTGTCCCCATTTGATTTTTCAGTCAAGAGAGAAAACAAAATTTAATCCAATTGTTGAATTTTTGAACCAAAAAGCGGAATTCTCTCGAAAACAGTTGAATTTTTACACCAAAGATATGAATTTTCAACCAAATAGTTGATTATCAACAAAATAGTTAAATTCTCAACCCGATGGTAGAATTTTCTACGAAATTGTAATTTTTTCCAAATTAAAAGACAAATTTTTTACAGCACAGTTGAATCTTTAACTGAAAAATATAAATTTTTTATGAAACTATTGAATTTTCAACAAAAGGTTCAATTTCAATGAAAATATAGTTAACTTGTGAACCAAATAGTAGAATTTTCTATCAAATTGTTGAATTTTCAAGCTAAAAAGACGAGTTTTCTACAAAAGAGTGGAATTTTCAATTTTAACCCAGAAATATTAATTTTTAACAAAATATTTGAATTTTCAAAAGAAAAAATTAAAAATTTGTAAGCCCAGAAACATGAATTTTCAATCAAACACTTGTAGTTTTAAATCAAAAAGAAGAATTTTCTATAAAAGAGTTAAATTTCCAATGAAAAAGTTAAATTTTCGGTTGAAAAAATTGATTTTCAACCAATATTGAACATTTTTTTTAAATTATATTTTATTTTAATTAATTAAATTCATATTTGTTAAATTTGTTGTTTTCAAAAAGGTATCAAAGATATCAAAGAATTTTAAATGTTTGAAGGGATTTCAGGGAATTAAAAAGAATTTATAGAGAACTTTTGAGAGTGAATGAAATGGAATGAAATTTTAACTGACTTTAAGCAATTTCATTATTTTCATTCGATTTTGAAGTCAAGAGAAAAAACAAATTTAAACCAAATTGTTGAATTTTTAAACCAAAAAGGAAAATTCTCTCGAAAAAAGTTGAATTTTAAACCCAAAAATATGCATTTTCAACATAACAGTTAAATTTTCGACCAAAAAGGATGACTTTTTAACAAAATTGTTGAATTTTTTACAAAACCGTTGAATTTTCAACAAAAAATTAATTTTTAACCAAATAGTTGAATTGTCAACCAAATAGTAGAATTTTTTTCCAATTGTTGAATTTTCCAGATAAAAAGACAAGTTTTCTTGTTTAAAAAAGTTTAATTTTTAAATTAAAAAGAAGAATTTTCAATAAAAGAGTTGAATTTCCAACAAAAAAGTTTATTTTGAACCAAACAGTTAAAGTTTAAACTAAAAACAATCAATTTTTAACCGAAAATAGAATAGTTGAATTTACATTTGAAAAAATTGATTTTCCACCCCAAAAGGAAACGAATTTTCAACGAATAATGGAGAACTTAAATTTTCAGTTCAAAACAATTAATTTTCAACAAATAACGAACGAATTTTCATCAAAATAGTTGAATCCTCAACCAATAAAATAAATGTATAATAATTTTCAACCAGAAATATTAATTTTTAAAAATTTGTTGTTTTTAGAAGGGTATCAAAGATACCAGAAGATTTTAAGTATTTTAAGGGAAAGATATTTCTAGAGAACTTCAAGGAGTTAATGGAATGGAATAAAATCTTGATTGACTTTAAGGGATTTCCAAAGATTCATGGGATTTTATGGGGTCTCAGAGGATTTCCAAGTTTTGATTATTTAATTTGTTGTACTTAAATGAAAATTTTGTTATTCAATTTGTTTAAATTTCATCTCTGAAGGAATTTTTGAAGATATTAATGATTTCAAGATGTACAGGGTTTCAAAGACTCAAATGATTACAAAAATTTAAAGTATTTGAAAAAATATAGTTTATTTTAAAAGAGTTCAGAGGAGTTTATTAACGAGATTTTGAAGAATTTCTTAAGATTCATAGGATTTCAAAAGAAACTAAATGATTCCATGACAAGATTATAAGGAATTTCTATAGATTTCAAGGAATTTAAATTTTTTTAGTGTTTTCCCAGAACTTTTTTGTCGGATTTAAACTAAATTTCAAAATTTCAAAAAAAAAATTACTATAAATAGTTTATTCAACATTCTTCGCAAGTCCTCGATTGAATCTGCTATAACAATCTTGTCATATGCGAAAGCTAACCCACATACCCTTACTGTCTCGAGATCTACACCTTCTTCGTCGAACAGGGCCATTCTTAGAAACTTATCTATTGTCTTAATTTAACTATAAATGAAAAATATTGTCTTAACTTAACCTATTGACAGTTTATCTCAAGGAAATAAAAAATTTTCCAGGAATCTCAGAGGATCTGAACAGACTTTGGGGGTTTATAACTCTAAAGAATTTCAACAGATTTCAAAAATTTGACGGTATTTTACAAAATTCGAGAGGATTTCCCGCGATTTTATGAGCGATTACAAAATTGCATCGCACCATTTTCATACTATTTTTCAAAATTTATGCTACTATTGACACTATTTTGAATTTCTCAAATGAGACCGAGGCCTGTGAGTATGAAGAAATGATACTATTATAAATTTTTTATGTCTGATAGACGACAATATAGAGAGAAATGAGAAGGACATTAACCGGTCATAACGATTAGAGGTATCCTCAATGCTTGTACACTCAAAAGAAAACCTGTTCTACATATGACTCATGTCAACTCTGAAATAACTTTACTATTGAAATTAAAAGCCTCAATTAAATATTCTTTATTCTCACAATGATAAATAAACAAGTGAACGTCCTATAATTACGCGAGGATGATTCTTAAAATGTTAGACCTCCTCCCCTCTATTGTAAGGATTTGTAAGATTTTAACCCCCCCCCCCCCCTTATTACATAAGATTTTATATATTTCACTCAACAAATCGACAATATATCAATTATTTTCATTCCAAACAATATTTTTAGGGATTTCAAAAGATTTGTCTTTCCACTGATTTGAAAGGATTTCAACAGATTTCAAGGGATTTTAAAGTATTTCAAAGGACTCCAAAGTATTCATTCAAAAGAATTGCAAATTTTGTTACGGAATTCAATGAGGTTTCCAAAGCTTTTTAGGCATTCAATGAGATTCAAAGAGATTTCAAAAGCTTTAAGGTATTTTAAACAATTCCAAATGATTACGAGAGGTTTCACAGATTTCAAATGATTTCTAAATATTTCGAGAGTTTGAAGAAATTAGCTGGTATACTTTCAGAGAGAATCTCAATTTTAATAAAAAAGTGACAATCTTGTCATCTGCGAAAGCTAACCCACGTACCTTCACTGTTTCGATATCTACACCTTCTTCGTCGAAGAGGGCCATTCTTAGACACTTATCCATAAATATGATAAATATCTTTACAATTGCTTTTTAATATTGAGAATACAACAGTACTATATGTAATGTATTTGTATGTATTTAGTTTAAGGACTTCAAGGACTTTCAGGAATTTTAAGGGATTTGAAGAGAATTCAAGGGATTGCAAAGGATTTCAAAATATTTGCAAAGAATTCAAAGTATTCAAAGGATTTTAAGGTTTTGCATAGATTTTGAGAGATTCTAAGAGGTTTTCATGATTTCACGAGATTTCAAAGGATTTTAAGAGATTCGAAAAGATTCCAAAGTATACGCGGAAAAAGTTGATTGTCTTAAAAAATGTTCTATTCCAAGTGCGAAATTTAAAAACATTGTTCTTTTCGTGCATACACGAATTGTAGACGATTTCGTAGGATTTAAAAAAAATTATTAGAATTTAAAGTATTTCCGAATGTTCTAAAGGATTTTAAGAGTTTTCGAGGAATTTTAATGGCTTTAAAACGATTTTGATGGTTTTCAAATGTTTCAAGGGATCTCGTAATATTTCGGAATATTTGACAGAATTTCAACGATTCCAACCGATTTTACGGGATTTCCGCGGATTTTAAAGGATTATAAGGGATTTTATGGGACTTAAAGATTTCAAGCGATTTCGAGGACTTAAAAATATTTCACGAAATCTAAAAAAAATTGGAAAGATTTCCAGTTTTTAGAAAACTTCATTGTATTAAGGCGTTAAATAAGGCGTTCAAACCTAGCCCTCGATACTTCCTCCCTACTCCACCAACATTCCCCTCTTATCCTCCCGTCACTTCACCCTTCGTCAACCACCGGAATTCTCCTCCTCTACTTCCCCATCTAGTCGCTTCCTCAGCTAACACTAAACTTCCCCTAAAACCTTCCCCAACCATCACTTCTCCTCCCATTCTCACCCTCATTTATAATCATTCCCCATACTTCCCCTCACTTACAGTCACTCTAGTTTCCCTGCCCTCATTTCCTTCACTTCCCCTAGATCCTCTCCCCTCATTTACCCTACTCCCCATAAGTTCCACTACTCACCCCTCCCCACATTTTCCCTACTTCACCTCCTTCAACCATCATTTCCCCTTATTTCTCCTAATTTCCCTTTACTTCCCCTTCTCTCACTCCCCCCCCCCCAATTTACACTTATTCCCCCTACTTTCCTTTCCCGTACTTCCTCTACCCTCACTTCCCATCAGCGCCCCCCCCCCATTATTTCCTCTCAGTATGAAAAGAAATTAAAAAAAATAATGATATAATTTGTATAATGGTATAAAATGTAATTTCAACAGCCAAAAGAAGTTTCAATTAGCATATTATCTTCGAGGAGAGGCCCTCGGAATTCATAAGTTTTTTTAGACATCCCCCCCCCCCCCCAAAAAAAAAAAGGCTCATGTAATTAATGGGGACTCCCTCAATGCTAAGTGATAAAAGTTTGTCAAAGTAGGCCGCATAAACCAAAGGCATGTCTCTTAAATTTGTTCTTTGCTCCCAAATGTCAATCCAAACATAAGGCCCAAATGTAAGGCACCAAAGAATAAGTCATGAGTCCCAAACCCAAAACCACAAGGTCTAAAATAGTTCCAAAAACAAAGTTACTATATCGTAAGGCCCAAAAATAAGATCCCAAATGCTAAGTTCTGACATAATGAGTCCCAAAATAAGGTCCCGAGCACTGAGTCTCATAAACGCCCAAAATAATTCCCAAAATCCTGAGGCCCAAAAATGTCCCAAAATCTTAAGGGCCAAAAACAACTGCCCAAAATTATAAGGTCCCAATATACGACGGACTGTGACTTGACCGAAATTATAAGGGTTTTATCCCGGGACTACGAAACCCTAAAAAAGTAAAAAAAATGAAGATTAGTTTGCTAAACAGTAGCTGAAGAGGGAGTCCTGAGAGGCGAGAAATTGTGTATAGGGAGGAGAAAATCGAAAGAGACATGCATAAATGTTTCTTTGAAAACGACTGACCAAAAGAACCCTCCTCGTAGAGATTGTCATCATTGTCAGAGATGTTAAGGTCCGGCCACAGGCACGTATATAAAGGCCAACAATACATGGCAGGCCAGTTACACGCGCGACAACTATATTACAATGAGGCGGACGTCGTAAACGCCTCCCATTCAGTCGACCAGAAGAAAACGTTTTTTTTTTCTACAAAAATCCATTATTCGACCTTTCGGCACACCCGACGCTGCTGTACGATCAAAAACGCGTGCTGGTCAATGGACTTAAGACGGATTACAAGAGTTCGTCTTCTACGAGACTCGAATTTGCC
Organism: Andricus curvator; assembly: GCA_932195095.1. Lineage (NCBI taxonomy): Eukaryota > Metazoa > Arthropoda > Insecta > Hymenoptera > Cynipidae > Andricus > Andricus curvator. The sequence continues at coordinate 775,798 of CAKNYM010052596.1, forward strand.
GCTAGATGTGAATGGACCGAGTGGTTTAAACGCCTTTCGGTGACAAATAGAGAAGAGGCAAAAGAGAGAGTGAAGTATCAGCGAGAGTGGAAAAATCGGATGCGAGTGTTGGAGGAAATTATATCTGCAAAGGAGAGCACAGTATTAGAAAATTATTTATTATTAGTAATAAGGCTTGTTAATAGACATTGCAGGTCCTTCTGGAAAAACAAATTGAAAGGGATAGGAATTCGGGAAGAGAAGGGAAAGGAAGGATATGAAAAAAATGTAGACTTCTTTCTTAGAAGGTGTAGGATCTATGTTCCAAAATTGTTTTAACCATTCTTGTTCAATCCTAAAATTAGATTTTATTATATTCTATCAATAGTAATTGTTTTTATCTGGTCAAGGAACAATATTCAACCGAGGTTTATAAAATTGTTATCCGGCATTTTCCTTCCATTTCTGTCCTTTCTGTCCATTTTTCACCTTTTCCTTCAAACACCATGATTTTCGTTTTATTTACGTTAATTTTGAGGCCCATGTTCTTCATGCTTGTATTTAGCTTACTCAATATTCTTTGCAAGTCCTCGATTGATTCTGCCATAACAATCTTGTCATCTGCGAAAGCTAACCCACGTACCTTCACTGTTTCGATATCTACACCTCCTTCGTCGAAGAGGGCCATTCTTAGACACTTATCCATAAATATTATAAATAGCCTTACACTTGCTTTTCAATATTGAGAATACAACAGTACTGTATGTAATGTATTTGTTCGCGTTTTCGAGATGCTTGACCCATTGAAGAACCTTTTTATGACCTTCCATGACGTACCAATACCATTTTTTTAATTTTTAAAGAAAATTAGTTACTTTCTTTATAAGAGGAAAACTTTTCTGACATTGACGAACTTTCGATGACCTTTCATGGTCAGTCAATAGTGACTTATAAAATTTAATTTAAAAAAGTTTACATTGTTCACAAGAGGACAACTTTTTTTTAATTTTGAAATATAAGACTACTGTGAGTTAAAAATTTGTACGTTATAACAAAACGCATTCACTGACCTTTTTATGGTCTCTCTGATTTACTCAAAATAAGATTTTTTGTATGACAGAAACATAAGCTTAAAAAATATTGAAAGTGTCCATTTTTTTCTTTTAATAGAGAAAATGATCCCTTCATATACTTTGTAAATCAGTCGTTTTCTGAATCGCAAATTAAATTCAGCTATATTATATAGGTTAATTTCTTCGTCTTGATTCCATACATTTATTTATTATAGTTCATCCTTGTAAAATGAAATTTATAAAAGTTATGTTAATAAATTTGTAAATTTTAACTTTTTCATTGTTATAAGTAACCATAACTTTCTTATTTCTATTGAAAATATAATAACGTTATAAGTCAATCAATTGGTCTCGACACAAAGAATCTTTGTTTTTTAGATCAGCTTTACATTATAATTTGAAAATTTATAGTTCGATATTGAATTTCGTAAGATTATAAATGGTCAAAAGTTTCTCACTCTTCAAGAAAATTTATTAACACTATAGGTCAATGAATTTGTTTCGAATCAAGGAGTCTATTCTATTCTTGCATTAACTTTGGATTATATTAATGGAAACACTTTTACTGTAAAAAACAATTTTTCAAATATACAATGACTAACTTCCTTAATGTTTAATTAAATATATTAATAGGTCAATCATTTAAAAAAAGAGATTTGAGATTTAAATTCAAGGCAGTTTAAATTTTTTCCATTCACGTCCCTAAATCATGCAGAGAGTGGAATATGAAAATAGAAAATTGGTCCAAAACAGAAAATAGGGTATTTCTCAAAAACTATCTCGGCCCCTATCAATCTAAATTACTTCAAGTAGGACTCAATCGTCACGAAATTAAATAGACTTTCTAACAGTTTTTAAAAATCTTTCAAATCTCTTTTATCATTTAGGACAATTTTGCACATTGTTTTCTCATCTTTTCCTTCAAACACGATGATTTTCTTTTCATTTACGTTAATTTCGAGGCCCATGTTCTTCATGCTTGTATTTGGCTTACACAACATTCTTTGCTCGATTGATTCTACGCTAACAATTTTGTCATCTGCGAAAGCTAACCCACGTACCCTTACTGTCTCAAAATCTATATCTTCTTCGTCGAAGAGGGCCATGCTTTCATTTTCGCCGAGTTGTTCACTTTATGAGACAAGTCTGTTTTTAATTCGATTTTCCTGAGTGGACGCACAATTTTAATCGGTACTGTAGATAGTGGTCCAATTTCAAATTACTATTAGAGATTTACCAGACATTTAAGGCCCACAGAATAATCAAATATCTACTGGTTCTCGAATTATCATAAAAAATGTGGAAACGTGCAGAAGACGAAAATTGATCGGTCAAGCGGCAGTCGAGCATGGGAAAAGGCTGCTCGACTGCTGCACGACTGACCGTTTTCCGTCTTGTGCACGCTTCCATATTTTTTATGATAATTCGAGAACCAGAAAAAAAATGTCATTAAGTGCTTGGCCTCATTTAAAAAAAAACATGAGACTATTTTCCGTTATTGGCCAATTTTCTATTCTCACATTCAACTCTGGATTCTTTGGTGAAGTTAATGGAAAAAATTGAAACTTGGTAAGATTTCAGTCTGAAATCTCCTTTTCAGAAGAAGACCTAAAACATAATAATATATGTACTAGTTCTCGAATTATAATAAAGAATGTGAAAGCATGCACAAGACCAAAATCGGTCGGTCAAGCGGCAGTCGAGCATGGGAAAAGGCTGCTCGACTGCTGCACGACCGACCGTTTTTTGTCTTGCGGACGCCTCTACATTTTTTATGCTAATTCGCGAACCAGTAATTATTTCATTATGCTATTGGTCTCATTTTAAAAAGGAGATTTGAGACTTCAATTCAAGGAAGTTTTGATTTTTTCCATTAACGTCCCTAAAGCATGCTGAGAGTGGAATATGAAAATATAAAATTGGTCAAAAACAGAAAATAGGGTATTTCTCAAAAACTATCTCGGCCCCTATTAATCTAAATTACTTCAAGTATTACGCAATCGTCACGAAATTAAATAGACTTTCTAACAGTTTTTAAAAATCTCTCTCATCATTTAGGACAATGTTGCACATTTTTTTCTCACCTTTTCCTTCAAACACCATGATTTTCGTTTTATTCACGTTAATTTCGAGGCCCATGTTCTTCATGCTTGTATTTAGCTTACACAACATTCTTTGCAAGTCCTCGATTGATTCTGCCATAACAATGTTGTCATCTGCGAAAGCTAACCCACGTACCCTTACTGTCTCGAGATCTATACCTTCTTCGCACTATAGTGGTCCAATTAGAAATTACTATTAGAGATTTACTAGACATTTTCTAAAAAGAATAGCTTCAAAAAATATAAAAAATGGATAAAATTCAAGAAGAAGTCTATTTACAAAATCCAGTTTGAGATCCTAAATTAGAAAAAGGGATTTCAGGTGACAACGCTCGGTCGATTCTTGTTCGCATTTTTGTCGGTGTAGAAAACGAGATTCTTGAATGTTCTGACACTGGTAGTGCTTAGTCGAGCGCTGCACCTTTGGTGGATTTTAATACCTTTAATGCGCGCGATTCCTATGCCAGGAACTGCTCTCGTGATGAGAGTATTCAAGCTCAAGCGGTGCAGCCAAAGGAACAAACGTTCAGGGGCGTTTCTTTCAGGTTGATTCACGTTCTCTAATTCACTTTTGAAAAAATAAAATTTGTCTTATATCCTCCTTATTTCAATATAAAAAATAGAATTACCCAAAGAAACTTTTATGCAAATGTCGACCCTGAAACATTTAAAATACTCTCCTGCCTTTCATATCTGGAAGTTCATTCATATTTTTCAGCACTCTTAAAAATCCGAAAATGTTTCATAATCAATAGAAATGTATTCAATCATTTTTTGAATCGTTTTTAAATTCATGGCATAGAAAAATAAATGAAAAACATTCCGGAATCCAGGAAGGTCTGTTATTGGCTGATTTAGAAAAAATGTTTATCAATTTGTTATTTGAGTTGAAAAATGACGAAAATACATATTTTTTTACGTTTGTACTACCGACTTTGATCCATACCAAAATTTTATTATAGATTATATTAGATAAATTCTTGAATTGTTATAAACAAATTAATAGATAAAACTGACATTTGCTGCATTTTTAGGGTTCGAATGCATGATTTAAACTGATTCTGCAATTAAATTACATAGAAGTAATAATTAATCATGAACAAGACCTAACCGAGAACAATCGTCATTGTTATATATAACTGTTATAAACAAATTCACTTATATCGCATTTCTGAACATGGAAACTTTTTGTTTTCTACGGAATCATTTCCTTTCATTTCATGGATAATGGCTTGACACAAGAGTTTATAATTCAACAAAAATTGTTATTGTTATAAACAATTGTTCTAAATGAGTTGACTTATTTCGCATTATTGGAACATAGAAAATTGTTTTTCTCTGTCAAGCCACTTCTATACAGCTGAAGAATAATTTTATCATAGAAAAGATTGCCATTTAGTTCATCTTTCAACTAAAAAGTTGAATTTTCAAAATAAAAAGTAGATAGTTAAATTTTCAGTTAAAAAAATTAATTTTAAGCCAAAAAACAAATTTTAAAAAAGCAGTTCAACTTTCAAATAAGTGGTGAAATTTTCAACCGAAAAAGGAATCGTTAAATTTTCAGTTCAAAAAAATTAATTTTTGAAAAAAAATATGATTTTTTCAACTTGAAATGATCAATTTTTTATAAAAAATTACATTGTCGAATTTTCGGTTGATATAATCAATTGTCAACCAACTAAAAAAAAAACGAATTTTCAACTTTCAACCAAGTGGTTCAATTTATAACCCAAAAAGATTAATTTTCAACAAAAAATTAGATAGTTAAATTTTCAGTAAAAAAATTAAGTTTAAGTAAAAAAAAACGAATTTGAAGAAAGTAGTTCATCTTTCAAATAAGTGGTGAAATTTTCAACCCAAAAAGGAATAGTTAAATTTTCAGTTCAAAAAAATTAATTTTCGAAAAAAATATAATTTTTTCAACTTGAAATGATTAATTTTTAATCAAAAATTGCACTGTCGAATTTTCGGTTGATGAAATCAATTGTCAACCAACTAAAAAAAAAAACCGAATTTTCAACTTTCAACCAAGTGGTTCAATTTATAACCCAAAAAGATTAATTTTCAACAAAAAATTGAATAGTTACATTTTCAGTAAGAAAAATTAATTTTAGGGCAAAAAAAACGAATTTGAAGAAAGTAGTTCATCTTCCAAATAAGTGATGAAATTTTCAACCGAAAAAGGAATAGTTAAATTTTCAGTTCAAAAAAATTAATTTTCGAAAAAGAAAATGATTTTTTCAACTTGAAATGATGAATTTTTAATTAAAAAGTTGCATTGTCGAATTTTCGGTTAATAAAATCAATTTTCAACCAACTAAAAAAAAAACGCATTTTCAACTTTCAACCAAGCGGTTCAATTTATAACCCAAAAAGATTAATTTTCAAGAACAAAAAATGAATTTTTGACCAACTTGTTCAACTTTCAAACAAGCAGGTTGATTTACAACCAAAAAAGATGAATTTTCAACAAGAAAGATTAACTTTCCAAAAAAAAAACTAATTTTCAACAAAATAGTTAAATTTTCAACCAAAGAGATAAATTTGCAACTAAAATGATGAATCTTCAACAATAAAAGCAATTTTTAAGAAAGTAGTTCAACTTTCAACCAAGAAGTAAAATTTTCAATGAAAAAAAATGTATTTTGGACCAGAAAGATTAATTTTCTACCGAAAAAAACGAAATTTCCATCAAGCTTTATTTTTTACCAAAATTCGCAAAATAGGCAAATTTTCAACAAAACACATGATAGTTAGCTACATATTTGAATTTTCAACTAAAAACATCAATTTTAAGCAAAAATGGAATTCTTAATTTTTCAAAAAATATAAATTCTCTGCGAAAAATGTAATAGTTGATATTTCAACTAAAAAAGGTTTTATTTTTAAATCAAAAACAGTTAAATTCAACCAAAAAGATGAATAATTTCAACTACTTCGTTGAAAGTGGAACTACTTTCTTCGAAAATAATTTGTTTTGTCAATGATTCATCATTTTAATGCACAAACCTTTTTTTCATTGAAAATTTAACTATTTTGTTAAAAGTTTGTTTTTAATTGGTTGAAAATTAAATTTTTAACTAAAAATGTAAATATTAAATTTCTAACTAAAAATTGATCTATTTCATTTTTGGTTGAAAATTCATCTTGTTTAGTTAAAAATTCATGTATTTTTGATAAGTGATTTCTTCGGTTGAAAATTTAACTGTTTGGTTAAAAGTTCAACTATTTGGTTGAGAATTCCTTTTTTTAACTAAAAATGTAACTATTCCATTTTTTGTTGAAAATTGAACTATTTGATTGAAAATTGATATATTTTGTCGAAAATTCACGTTTTTAGGATAGTTTAAACTGTTTTTTATTTTGAATTCAAATTTTTTTTGGTTGAAATATCAACTGTTGTAGAAAATTCGTCTTTATGGCTTGGAAATTCAACAATTCGGTAGAAAATTGAACTACTTGGTTGAATTAAAATTAAATTAAATTAAAATTAAACATTGTTAAAAATTAATTTTTTTCAAAAGATTTGCATGTTTGGTTGAGAATTTAGCTATTTTATTTTAAATTAGTTTTCTCGAGTAAAAATTATTTTTTTTTTATCTGAAAGTCAAATATTCCATTTTTGTTTGAAAACTTACCTTTCTTAGTTGAAAAGTCAACTATTTGGTCAAAAATACATCTTTCTTGATTGAAAATAAACTTTGTTGATCAAAATCCATATTTTCACGCTTAAGAGTCAACTTTATTATAAAAAATTGGACTTTTAGCTTGAAAACTTAATTCTTTAGTTGAAAAATCATATTTTTCGATAGAAAATTATTATTTTTTAAGTAAGTTTGAAACAGAAAATGTAACTATTCTATTTTTGTTTATACAGTTATCTCTCTCAGTTTAAAATGCAACTGTTCTTGGTTGTATTATAATATTTTTTGTTTGAAATTTCGACCATTTGTTTGAAAATGCACCTTTTCAGGTTGAAAATTCAACTAATTGGTGAAAATTTAAACTGTTTTGTTAAAGTTTTTTATATTTTGTTGAAAATTTAACAATTTTCTTACAATAATGTTTTTTGGTCGAAAATACAACTGATTTGTTGAAAATTCATGTATTTTATTGAAAATTCATGTTTTTGGTAAAAAAAACTTCAAAATTTAACCAAACAGATGAATTTTCAACTAAAATTATGAATCATTGACCAAACTAATAAAATTTCAATAAAGCAGCTCAATTTTCAACAAAATAACTGAATTTTTAACTACTTAGTTGAACTCGCAAAAAAATAAATTTTTAATTAACAAAGTTAATTTCCAACAAAAGAAATATTCAACCAAAGAGATAAATTTTAAACTCAAATGATGACTTCAACCAAAAATGAATTTTTTGAACAAAGGAGTTCAACTTTCAACTAAGTAGTAAAATCTTTAATCAATTTTGAATAAAAAACAGTTCAATTTAACCAAAAAGAATAATTTTCAACTCAAAGATTTATTTTCTACCAATCAAGACGAATTTTCGACACAATACACTTTAAAAAATTAATTTTCAACCATAGAGATAAGTTTTAAACTAAAATAATGAATATTCAACCCAAAAAAATCAATTTCTAACAAATCAGTTTCTCTTTCAAACAAGTAGTTGAATTTTCAACGAAAAAAATTTGAATTCCGAATGAAAAACTTAATAATTGATTTTTCGAAAAATTCTAAAAAAAAAAAATTTCGAAAGTTGCATTTGACCAAAGAGATGAATTTTTGAAACAAGAAGATTTTTTCCACCAATAAAGACGAATCCATCTAATCAGTAACGTCCACTGACCGAATCAGTATTTTTGAATGATTTACACACTAACTTTTATCGATTAAATGAGTCATTCTGAATTACGTATTCAGTAACTTCCACTGAATAAGTCCATCATTTTGAATTATATATCCAGTTCCTTTTACTAATGAAACCAGTCATTTTGATCAATCTAATCCGTAACTTTCAATGTGTTAATCAGTCATTTATGGTTACTTTTAATCAATTATGAAAATGTAGAAATTAAGTGAAGAATTCCTATTTATAAATAATTTTATTTTACTACTTTATAGTATCAAACCAATCAGTTACTTCTATTGCCAACAAAAATAATTGCGAGTAACTATTTGAATCAGTCAGAATTATTGAACGATTCAGCTGTTAAAACTAAAGTTTTTCCAGTAGAAATGACTGTTTTTCGGGTCCAAGCATACCTAATTAATTTAATCAGTCAAGTTTTGACTGGTTTATATTTAGAGTGAAACATTCCGTAATCCAGGGGCCTTAAAATCATGTAGGACATCACTGGAAATGGAACAAGTGTTGCTACTTTTTAAAGACAAATATAAGACAAATATTGCTTACAACATAGCTTATCGAATATGCAATATAATATAATGATATATATTACAGTAATAGTTTTCAGTCTGCGATAAAAACCGATAATCCCAATAACATCGCGACTAATGGCTCAAACCTCTTACCCCAGAAAATTTACTCACACATAATACCGCCGCGCCAGGAATCGTCGCGTCAATAAATTTTTTTAAATACGCTAGATGTGTTAACATAACATTAAACTTGAAATCATACTGCATGCGTCAGTGATAAAATGTGATAATGTAATATCCAGTATCTACAAGTGTCCTGAATTTCAAATTAAAGTGTGGAAAGTTTTACCAGTGCGCTTTAGACCCTCACTCTAGAATTTCCGTGTTACTTAATTAAATAATATATCTTTTTCAAAAAACGGCTCCGACCCAAGCTACTGATCAATCTCTCTAGCAATCACCCCAGGCGAAGAGCTTCACAAAGTCACCAAATGAAGCTCTCCACGCCGGCCCATCAGCTTTTTATATATTTTCTACTAGGAGTCTCGTTCATACATTCCCGCCATTCTTTTCTCGGTCTGCCTCTGGGCGCGCTACCATTTACTTCCCCTAAATGTACTTGTTTTGTCAGTCGTTCTTCTTTCTTTCTCTCAGTATGATCAAACCATCCCAAAAATTTCTTTTATTCTTGTCAAACAGTGTTTCTTCTGCGCCATATTCTTTAAGAATCCACTCATTACTGACTTTGTCCATTAGTGTTTTACCGCAGACTTTGCTCAGGAATTTCATGCCAACCGCGTTAATTTCACTCTTATCCTTTTCTTGGTAGGTCCAAATTTCGATACCGTACAGCACAGTGAGTGCAAGTGCAGAGTTATACATTGCTATTTTAGATTTATTTGCTATATTTTTACTTCTAGTAATGGCTCCTAAACTGCCGATAACCTTTTTACCCTCTTTTATATGCCTATCCATCTCTCCACCTATCATTCCGTCATTAGCGAGTGAGCCTTCGATTGACTCTGCCATAATAACCTTATCATCTGCAAACGCTAACCCACGCACCTTCACTGTCCCGAGATCCACACCTTCTTCGTCGAAGAGGGCCATTCTTAGACACTTGTCGATTGATATAATAAATAGCCAAGAGGACGTAACGCATCCTTGCCTAACACTTTGCATAATATCGAACCAGTCATTCATTTTCTTAATTAGGAAAAAGTATAACATAATATACAAATAGTGCAGTCAAATTAGGATTTCTGCTGGAAAAAATTAGAGACACGGAGATTTTTGTCTTAAAATATTTGAATTAACGTTCTTTCGAAGTACTGAAAATTTCGAGGCTAATTTTCAATCAATTGTTTGTTATTAACAAAAAACTGAAAATCGCAACATTTTGTGAACACGTTTGCTTGGATTGTTACTTTCGATTAAGAAATAGGTAAAAGGTGCATCATACTTTGTTTTTAGATTATAAAATGAGCTTCAAACTGAGCCCTTAGTGAATATCCTAAGACAAATAGTTTACGAAATATAAATTTGTTAATTAACATTGTGCGTTTTCCAGTGAAGACTAAGCGATGATGAATTTTCATTGTTAAAAAAAATCGTGATCAAGTTTTTGTTATTGGATTCTCAAATTAGATAGTTTTAAGTACTAAATATTATATTGTGCTACAAGTGCGGAAAGTAGGCAGTTCCACACGAGTGTGAAGTTTGCTGTACGAGCCTGAGGCGACCCGAAGATGAGCCGATGGCAAGTACTGTAAACTTCACAAGAGTTGCAACTGTCTACTTTCAGCACTTGTTGCACACGATATTTTTTGTAACAAATGCAGGAAATTTTCGATTTGAGAAACAATAAGCATACATTTTTTGGAAATTTATGGTAATTTTTGGAAATTTATGGTAAACATACCAAAAATTACCGAAAATTTCCAGAAATTTTCGGTGAATTTGTATAAAACCGAAAATTTCCAGAAATTCAAAGTATCCAAAGGTTCTTGGAAAAAATCCGAAAATTTCAAAAATTTCCGGAAAATTGGTAAATTTCCGGAAATTTATGAAAAGTTGCTAAATCATCGGAAATTTCAGGTATCCAAAGCTTTTTGGAAAGATTCCAAAAATTTCCAGAAATTTATAGAAAATTGCTAAATTTCCGGTAATTTATGGAAAATTGCTAAATTACCGGAAATTTCAGGTAGCCAAAGCTTTTTGGAAGAAATTAAAAAATTTTCGGAAATTTATGGAAAATTGCTAAATTTCCCAAAATTCCGGAAATTTATGGAAAATTGATAAATTACCGGAACTTTCAGGTATCCACAAATTTCTAAAATTTTCGGTAATTTATCGGTAATTTATGGTAATTTATCAGCCATTTATCGTAACTTATCACTTCGAGTTTGCCCAAGCACTATTCACTACTCACAATCAGTCTCTCAAGTGTCTAATTATAATGAAGTGAGGTTATTATTCCGATAGTCCTGGAAAGTAAATCTGAATCGAAATGCGCAAGCGCAACAGCAAGAAAAAGTAATCTGGCTGGAACTGCGCAAGCGCAGCAGCTAGAAAAAGTCTTTTTATAACTGCTTTTTACCACGGCTTTGGAATTCGTCACTTCCCGCACGCAATACATGCCTCGAAAAGCGAACATTTCGTGCATGTGTTACAAAAAAACATTTTTTTAAATTTAAGAATCCAAAAATGACAGGTGTGGGCAGCACTTTATTTTTTTGAACATTCTAATTCTGTAGACAAAAATATGTAATGAAGCTCTCCACGCGGGCCCATTAGTATCCACAGTATCTCAAAAAATTTATTTTATTCTTGTCAAACAGTGTTTCTTCTCCGCTATATTCTTTAGGAATCCACTCATTACTGACTTTGTCCATTAGCGTTTTACCGGAGACTTTGCTCAGGAATATCATGCCAACCGCGTTAATTTCACTCTTATCCTTATCTTGGTAGGTCCAGATTTCGCTTCCGTACAGCACAGTGGGTGCAAGTGGAGAGTTATACAATGCTATTTTAGCTTTATTTGCTATATTTTTACTACTGGTAATGGCTCCTACACTACCGATATACTACCTACTCTTTTTTATAAGCCTATCTATCTCTCCACCTATCTTTGCGTCCTTAGTGAGTAAGCCTTCGATTGAAACTGCCATAACAACCTTATCATCTGCAAACGCTAACCCACGTACCTTCACTGTCCCGAGATCCACACCTTCTTCAAATTTTGTTTCGCAGAAATATCTAACAAATTATGCATCTTCAGGAAAAAGTGCGTTTGAGATGTCAACAAAGAAAATTCATCATCGCTTTGTCTTCACTGGAAAACGCCCAATGTTAATTAACAAATTTATATCTCGTAAACTATTTGTCGTAGGATATTTTCTAAGGGCTCATTCTAAAGCTTATTTTACGCTCTAAAAACGAAGTCATATGCATTTTTCATCTATTTCTCAATCGAAAGTAACAATCCAAGGAAACGTGTTGAGAAAATGTTGCAATTTCACGTTTTTTGTTAATAACAAACAACTGATTAAGAAATCATCCTCGAACTTTTCAGGGCTTTAAAAGGATTCCCATCAAAACATTTCGAGACAAAAATCTCCGTGTCTCTAATTTTTTCTAGTAAATAGCCTTTTTTTCAGCTAATTTGACTTTGCTCAAAATTAACAGCCTTGAGCTAAGACAAGGTCGAGTCTTCTCTTTGCTTCTCAACATGAACGAGCGATAAAAAAATATATAAGTGAACAAATTTTAAGAATGTTTTTTTTATGTCTCAAAAACGACTACCTTATTAACATATTCAAAAACAACGTTCCAATTTACAGGATCTGCCTATACTGAAAAAATACTATTTCGTTAACGATTTAATCATTTTGTTAAAAATGCAACTATTTTGTTAAAAATTCATCTTTTTGGTAAAAAATTCAACTACTTGATTGAAAGTTAAACTATTTTATCAAAAATTCATATTTTTGGTTAAAGATTCTTCTCTTTGTTTGAAAATGTAACCATTTTGTTGAAATTTCGTTTCATTTTTGGTTGAAAGTTAATTTTTTTTAACTGAAAAGTTAACTATTCTATTTTTTGATGAAAACTTATCTTTTTTAATTAAAAATTCAATTATTTGGCTGAAAATTTATGTACATTGTTGAAAATTTATCTTTTTTGTAGGAAATTGATCTTGTTGTTCAAAAAACATATTCTTGATTGAAAATTCAACTATATGGCTAAATGTTGAACTCTTTTGTTGAAAATTCAGTTTTTTGTGTAATATGCATAATTTTAGTTAAAAATTCCTCTCTTTGGTTCCAAATTGAACTATTTTGTTAAAAACTTATCTTTTTTCGTTAAAAATTCAAATATTTGATTGAAAACGTAGATTTTTCAGTTTAAATTTCAACAATTTGTTTGAAAATGCATGTATTTCGTTGAAAATTCAACTTTTTTGGTAGAAAATTCATCTTTTCGGATAAAAAATATATTTTTGGTCGAAAATTTATCCCTTTTATTGTAAATTCTACTATTTTGTTAAAAACTCATCTTTTTTAGTGGAAAATTTTACTATGTGGTGGAAATTTGAACTACTTTGTTAAAAATTTATTTTTTTGATCCTTTTTAGTTGAAAATTCAACTATTCAGTTGAAAATTTACGTCTTTTAATGAAAATTCATCTTTTTTGGCAGAAAATTAATCTTTTCAGTTGAAAAATATTTTTTTGGTTAAAAATTCATCTATATGGTTGAATGTTGAATTCATTTTTTCCAATCAATTTTTTCGTTGAATATCACTTCAGTTGAAAATTCATTCCCTTGGTGGAAATATAAATATTTTGTTGAAAATTCGTTTCTTTTTGGTTGAGAATTCCTTTTTTTAACTTAAAATGTAACTATTCCATGACTGGTTGAAAACTGATATTTTTAATCGAAACTCGAACTATTTGGTTAAATATTTATATTTTGTTAAAAAAAGCATCCTTTTCGGTAGAAAAATAATCTTCTTGGTTGAAAATTCATCTTTTTTGGTTGAGCATTCAACTTTTTTGTTAAAAGTACGGCTTTTTCGTTGCATTCAACTGGTTAAAAATTATTTTTTTTTTTGAAAATTTCAAAACTGAACAAATTTTCAACAAAATAGTTCACTTTTCAACCAAAAAGAATTATTTTTTACCAAATTGTTGACTTTTGAAGCCAAAAGGGCCAATTTTCTACAAAAAAGTTGAATTTTTACTCGAAAATATTAATTTTCAACAAAAAAGTTAATTTACAACCAAATATTTCAATTTTCAACTAGAATGATGAATCAACTGGTTAAAAATCATTTAAAATTTGATCATTTGGTTAAAAATACAACTATTCAGTCGAGAAAAATTTAATCGAAAATTCAACTGTTTTGTTAAGAATTCCTGTATTTTGTTAAAAATTCGTCTGTTTGGTAGAACATTGATTCTTTTGGTGGAAAATTCATCTTTAAGGTTGAAAATTTAACTATTGGGTTACAAATTCAACTTTTGTGTCGAAAATTCAATTTTCTTAGAAAAAATTTGTCTTTTTGGGAACATTTAACTGTTTGATTAAAAATTCAACTATTTTGTTCAAAATTTGTCTCTTTTTTTTCAAAGTTTCACTATTTGGTTGTTAATGCAACTGTTTGGTTGAAAATAAAATTTATTTTGTTGAAACTCCTTTTTTTTTGGTTGTCAAGTCTCATCTCTTATGGTAAGAAATTAATCCCATATTATTGCCCCATTATCAGGAAAAATCAACCAAAGAAAGATGAATTGAAAGATTCATCACCCAACAGCCATACCACGCTGAAAAAACCAGTTCTCGTCAGATCACTGAAGTTAAGCAGCGTTGGGCGCGGTTAGCACTTGGATGGGTGACCATTCGAGAAAACTGAGTGCTGTTGGCACATCGTGGGTGTGGTGAGCCCACACTTGTAGTTATTTACTACAAGTTATCAACCTAGAAACGCTACCCGAATCGGGTAGTGTCACGCCTACCCCGAAAGGGAAATGGCTTAATGGTATACATCAGGAAAAATCACCCTATTTCCCGTGTTTTCGAAAAAACTTTTTTCTGCAGAAAAATTAGCTATTGCAGTTTTGATTAAAAATGGATCGTTTATAATTCGAAAATTCACCTGTTTTTTGTTGGATTTTAATATTTTTTCTTAGGATATTTCGACCATTTGGTTGTAAATGCATCTTTTTAGGTTGAAATACAATTACTCTGACGAAGTTGTCTTTTTTTGTCGAAAATTTATTTGTTTTGTTAAAAATTCTTCCTTTTGGATTGAAAATTATTCTTTTATTGTAAAATAATCATTATTGTTTGCTAAAAATTCATCTTTCTTGGTTGAAAATCAACTTTTTTGTCGAAAATTCAATTTTCTTAGAAAAAATTCGTCTTTTTGGGAACATTTAACTGTTTGGTTAAAAGTTCAACTATTTTGTTCAAAATTCGTCTCGTTTTCTTAAAGGTTTCACTATTTGGTTGTTAATGCAACTGTTTGATTGAAAATAAATTTTATTTTGTTGGAACTTCTTTTTTTTATGAAAAGTCTCATCTCTTGTGGTAGGAAATTAATTCCATATTATTTCTCCATTATCAGGAAAAATCACCCTATTTCCCATGTTTTCGAAAAAACTTTTTTCTGCAGAAAAATTAACTATTGTAGTTTTGATTAAAAATGGATCACTATAATTTGAAAATTCAACTGTTTTTCGTTGGATTTAAATATTTTTCTCAGGAGATTCGACAATTTGGTTGTAAATGCATCTTTTTAGGTTGAAATACAATTACCCTGACGAACTTGTCTTTTTTTGTCGAAAATTTATTTGTTTTGTTAAAAATTCTTCCTTTTGGATTGAAAATTATTCTTTTATTGTAAAATAATCATTATTATTTGCTAAAAATTCATCTTTCTTGGTTGAAAATCTACTTTTTTGTCGAAAATTCAATTTTCTTAGAAAAAATTCGTCTTTTTGGGAACATTGAACTGTTTGGTTAAAAGTTCAACTATTTTGTTAAAAATTCGTCTCTTTTTCTTAAAAGTTTCACTATTTGGTTGAAAATCAATTTTATTTTGTTGAAACTTCTTTTTTTTATGAAAAGTCTCATCTCTTGTGGTAGGAAGTTAATCCCCTATTATTCCCCCATTATCAGGAAAAATCACCCCATTTCCCATGTTTTCGAAAAAACTTTTTTCTGCAGAAAAATTAACTATTGCTGTTTTTATTAAAAATGAATCGTTTTTAATTTGAAAATTCAACTGCTTTTCGTTGGATTTTAATATTTTTTCTTAGGATATTCGACCATTTCCCATGTGGAAAAGTTAATTGGGGCCAGATTGGGCCCCAACCAGATTGCCCAATTAATAGTTGGGCCCCAATTGGGCAGCCCAATTACTGCCCAACTGGGCTACTGTCTGGGTTGTAACGGTCAGCCCAACGAATGCCCAGATTGAGGTAAATAGCTGGGCCTTAGTTGGGCAGCCCACTTTATGCCCAATTAATAAAAAAGGGTACAATTATTGAATTCATAAAGTTGAAAGTATAATAAATGATAAATATTTGTTATTATTTTTTTTAAATTTGACACTTTTGAATGATTTAAGAGCGTTTAGCATCCTGTTATTCCTTTTGACCTCCATCCCAGTCTCATCGAACAGTCAGCTCAGTCCTAAAAGCATCTGACGTGGTGTTTTCTGCATTAAATTTGGTTTAGTACAAATTCTCAATTGAGAATGAGAAACAACACAAGGCAATGACTTATTTTTTTTATTTTTACTATAAAAAAACGAAAGAACTTTGTGAAAATAGTCTGATTTTACGGAAGCTTGAACGGACTCGACTGCAAGAAAAAATGGCGTGCGCGACTGCTTTAGTGCAGACGGCAGAGCCCGTCTATGGCTTTGCGGGTCGCGCAGCCGCACACGTTAACTAATACAGGCGGGGTTTT
>CAKNYM010052597.1:13401-27007 GCA_932195095.1 Andricus curvator
GAATCGGACTGCTTCCGTAGTACATGTTTTTGACCGGAAGAATTTCGGATTTAAGCAGACGATTTTCCGTTCTCACTTTAATTTCACCGAATGACAACTAAAACCTGCGGATTAACCTCGGATAAAATCGAACTATTTTCGGAGTTGATGTTTTAGACCGGACAGATTTCGGATTTAATTGGACGATTTTCCGTTTTCACTGTAATTTCACCGAATGACAACTTGAACCTGCGGATTAATTTCGGATAG
This sequence comes from Andricus curvator, assembly GCA_932195095.1. NCBI lineage: Eukaryota > Metazoa > Arthropoda > Insecta > Hymenoptera > Cynipidae > Andricus > Andricus curvator. The sequence continues at coordinate 13,651 of CAKNYM010052597.1, forward strand.
AATCGGACTGCTTCCGGAGTACATGTTTTTGACCGGAAGAATTTCGGATTTAAGCAGACGATTTTCCGTTCTCACTTTAATTTCACCAAATGACAACTAAAACCTGCTGATTAATTTCGGATAGAATCGGACATTTCCGGAGTTGATGTTTCAGACCGGAAAGATTTCGGATTTAATCCGACGATTTTCCGTTTTCACTTTAATTTCACCGAATGACAACTTAAACCTGCATATTAATTTCGGATAGAATCGGAATATTTCCGGAGTCGATGTTTTGTACCAGAAGGATTTCGGATTTAAGCGGACGATTTTCCGGTTTTACTTTAACAAAAATAATTTCAGGTACCGAGTTCCGGACTAATTTCGGATCAAATCGGACTCTTTCCGGGGTCGAAATATTTGGTCGGGACAGACTTCGGGCATAATCAGACACATTTCTGACTGTTTTCGTGCAATTTTCGGATTAGATCGGATATATTTCGGAAAAAATCGTGAATCGGATTGATTTCGGATAAATTCGGATCAATTTCGGAATCCGAAATTTTTAGCAGGGTAGATATATCTGAATTTCCAGGAATATACTAAATTATAGAATTGGGATATCAAGGGGACATCCTTGGCATATAAAATTGTGACATTAATGAGATCATTCGCAATATCCTTAGGACCTCCTGGGATATGCCCAGGATATCCTGGGTGATAAATGGGATATCCCGACGATATCTCATGCTGTGAGGGTTGTTAAAATGTGGAAAATTCTCAAAAATTAAAAAAAAATGCCTTATAACCTTCTTAAGAAAATTTTCGTATTCTTTCAAAGTTCTTAAGAAGCTTCTATTTTTTTCAAAATACTAAAAAATGTATGTTTGGTTTAAAAAAAGTTTGAAATTTTTCAAATTTTAAATTATTTGAAAATCCTTCTAAAACTTTAAAACCTTTGAAATATCTTTTGAAATTATTCAGTCTTCCTACAAAATATTTTGATTGTCTTAAAATCTTTTAAATTCTGTTTTAAATAAATCATTCTAAAATCTAAATAATTTCAAACTTTCCCAAAAATCTTATTATCGGTACCGGTAACTATTTTTTTACGGGTACAGACAGTTTACAAATTTCGTAAATTAAGATACTGTAAGTTATTGCCAATTATTTCATTTTTCTTCAAGAAAATTCAAAAAGTTCTTGTTATAATCTTGCAGGGTGTTCAAAATGCAACGTTTCTGTCCCCCTGACATGTTTTTATATCGTGCGTTATTTGGCTTACAATGTTCATTTTCGTTTGTTTTTTGGAATTTTGTAAATGCTATAACTCCGGTAATTTTTTTTTATCAGAAAAAGTCTTCAGGATAAATTATTCGTCTTTTTTAGTACTACTAATAACCGTACGTAGAATTTTTAAATATTGAAACAAAGTGGTCTCGAAAATTTTGAAAATGCTCTCACTTTTTGAATTTTTATCCAAAATAGCTGGCTCACGAACTTGACCTTCATTTTAGGATAATTGAAGAGTATACCAAAGCCCAATCCAATATGTCAATTCTTTCGAAAGTTATTGTGCTAACAATCTAAAAATCTACAGACATATGTACATACAGACAAACAGACAGACAGACAGAGAGACACATTCGTAAAAACCTGTTTTTTTGGTTCTTAAAACGTGGGCATTTGACAAAACCGGGGGGGGGGGGGGGTCAAATTTTACACAAATATAATACCTTCTCTGATGAGAATGTGAAAATACACACATCAAGATCATATTTCGATTATAATTTATAGCACGCTTGATTCGAAGCTGCGGCCACCATAACGCACTTTCCCCTTGTTATTATACAACATTTCAGTGACAAATGTCACACAAGTATCCAAGGTTGAAATAAGAAAATTAAATATGACTCAGGGCAACAAAAATTTTCGGCCCGGCATTGGTCGTTTCTCACAAGCGCTAAAAATTTTCTTTGTTGGTATATAAGGACCGTTTTGACCGATGACTCAACGTACGATATTCTCCGTAAGTGAAGTGCGTTACATGCGGTAGTGTTAAGTTAAGTGATAGAATTAGATTTATGTGCGACAAATAACTGAAGAATGCGTTTCTCGTGTGTTAACTGATTATACAGGATGTCTATGCTGGGGCTAACCGAAAAGTATGCAACGCGTCTTACACGCCAATGATATTCTTATGGCCGTGTATGGCGGGTTGCATACTTTTTGGTAAGCTCCTGCGTGGACACCCGTTATATAACCTTCTAATGTAAACAAAGACCACAAATCTGGTATCTGCTTCGTAGTACATTTTTTTAATTTTTCCGTGAAGACATTGGAGGTCTAAAAGAGGGTTTAAATTAAGTCCTCTTTTAGTCCTAGAAGTGGGAAAAATGGATTTATGTGCCACTTTGGCGGATTAAAAGAGGGCCTAAATCCAATATAAATTAAGCCCTCTACAGGTCCTCCTAAAGCCTATTTAAGACCTACATTTAGAGGTATAAAGTAGGACTAAAATTTTGACTCGAATATTTAGGTTGAATTTAAATGAGAAAAGTATTCAAAGTAATGGAAAAAATATTACCTACACCTAGAATTTTGTTTCTAAATATATTTTAAATACTTTTTAGTTGCGTTTTCGAGAAAAGAGATAAATTTTCAACTAAAAAAAATGAATTTTGAACTAAAACGATGAACATAAAACCAAAGATATAATTTTTTTACCAACTAGTTAGTTGAATTTTCATCCAAAAAGATTAATTTTCCACTAAAAAAGATAAATTTTCAACATAGTACATGAATTTTCATCTAAAAAAAAAATGTCAACCAAAATTAGAAAACTTGAAATGTTAGAAAAATAAGTGTTCAACCAACAAAAAAAAATCAACAGAACAGTTTTTTTTATAAAAAAAAATCTGATTTTTCAACCAAAAACAGAAGAATTAAATTTTCAGTTAAAACAATGAATTTTCAACAACAAAAAAAACTGAATTCTCAAGCAAATAAATCGATTTCAGACACAAAAGATGAATTTTCTACCAAAAGATACAGTTTCAATAAAATACATCAATTTTCAACTAAAGAAGATAAATTTACCAACTAAAAGTAGAATAGTTCAATTTGCAAATAGAAAAGTAAATTTAAAAAAATGAGTTTTCAGCAAAATTAATTAATTTCTAAAATAAAATATAAATTTACAAATAAAAATATAAATTTTCAACTAAAAATGAATGAATTTTCAACTAAAGATATTAATTTTAAATCACAATGCTGAATTTTCAACTAAGAATATGAATTTTTGATAATAAAAACAGAATAGTCAAACTGAATTTTTAACTAAAATGATGAATCTCCATATGAAACAAATTTAATTTTTAACCAATTACATAAATTTTTAAATAAAAAAAATTAATTTTCTACCAAAAATACAATAGTTAAATTTTCAACAAAAGAAATGAATTTTTAACCAATAAGATGAATTTTCTATAAAGAAAATATAATTTTGGACAAAGTGCAAGAATTTTCAACCAAATATTTGGATTTTTGAAGGAATTTTCAACCCAACAGATGAATCAGTCACCTTGAAGATTAAATATTTTCCCACAAAATAAAAATTTTCAATAAAATGCAGGAATTTTGAACCAAATATTTGAATTTTCAACTTAAGAAGAAATTTTTTGAACCAAACATGTACGAGTTAAAATTTCAGTTAAAACTATTAGTTTTCAACTAGAAAACATAATTTCCTACAAAATAATTAAATTTTGAACGAACAAGGGTTTTCAACTCAAATGAAGAATCATCAACTCAATAAATGAATTTTTAACCAAATAGTTGCGATTTTTAACCATAAGAATAAAATTAACTTCAACTTTAGTTTATCGAAAATTCCCTAACTCAGTCAGTTTTTCATTGACATTCCCTGACTTACTGGAATTACCTGACCTGTACCAACTCCGTAATTTAAAAAAAGTATATGTTTATTTCACTCTACAATGTTTTTGTAAAAATATATGTATTCATTATGATATATATTTGTTTAAACAAAAATTGCTTTATTTGTTCTTAAATGCTCTATACATGCACTTTTGGAGCTTAAATGCTGAGCATATTCTTGAGAAAATATTATATATAAATATAAAAATAATAAATATATATGGCGGCCATTATGTGGCGGCCATTCGAGTATTTTTGAGTATATTTGAGTATTTTTGATTGCTTTTCGATGACACTGACTTTCACACAGGAAAATATTAATTTATTTAAAAGATGTCACACTTTTCTTTATAAATACCCTACATAAAAGGACCATTTGATCTGAATTGAACAAATTTTCCAAATCGAAAATCTATTCGGATTTCCGAGTTCATTTGGAATTGGTCTCACTCAGTTAGGAAGCCCAAACTCAACCCGAGTAAAAATTTTAGTCCTACTTTAGACCTCCAAATGTAGGCCTTGATAGGCTTTAGGAGGACCTGTAGAGGGCTTAATTTATATTAGATTCAAGTCCTCTTTTAGTCCTCCAATGTGGCACATAAATATATTTATTGTAACGCACGCACGAAATGTTCGCTTTTCGAGGCATGTATTGTGTGCGGGAAGTGAGCAATTCCAAACCCGTAGTAAAAAGCAGTTATAAAAATACTTTTTCTAGCTGCTACACTTGCGCTCTTTGAGGAAGATTACTTTTTCTAGCTGCTGCGCTTGCGCACTTCGAGCCAGAATAAATTTTCTTGCTGTTGCGCTTGCGCATTTCGATTCAGATTTACTTTCCAGGACTGCCGAAATCATAACCTCATTTCATTATGACTTGATGCTTGAGAGACTGATTGCGAGTAGTGAATAGTGATTGGACAAACTCGAAGAAATTTTTGGATTAGCAATTTCCCATAAATTTCCGGAAGTTTTGGAAATTTAGCAGATTTACATAAAGGACCCCGCACAAAATGTATTGAAAAAAGGTCTCGGTGGATTTTGATAATTTTTTGATATTTTGTAGAACATGACCCCCCGAACAAAAAATCATAATGACAAAAATCCGAAAAATTGACAGATTTTCATCTGCACCGCGCCAAAAGTACCCTTTCAGACCAGCATTCACGCTACATAGAAGCTATTGGCGCGAAGCTCACTGAAAACACTTAGCACTCTGCAACTGTGACATTTTGTAGGTCATGGCCCCGCGAACATTTTTCGGAGTTTTGTCAGAAGGATTTTATGTTCGCGGGGCCATGACCTACAAAATGTCACAGTTGCAGAGTGCTAAGTGTTTTCAGTGAGCTTCGCGCCAATAGCTTCTATGTAGCGTGAATGCTGGTCTGAAAAGGTACTTTTGGCGCGGTGCAGATGAAAATCTGTCAATTTTTCGGGGTTTTGTCATTATGATTTTTTGTTCGGGGGGTCATGTTCTACAAATTTCAAAAAATTATCAAAATCCACCGCGACCTTTTTTCAATACATTTTGTGCGGGGTCCTTTCCGGAAATTTTCAATTTTTTTTTTCATAAAGCTTTGGATACCTGAAATTTCCGGTATACCATTAAACCATTTCCCTTTCAGGGTAGGCGTGACACTACCCGATTCGGGTAGTGTTTCTAGGTTTTTCTTGTAGTTATAAATAACTAGAAGTGTGGGCTCACCACACCCACGATGTGCCAACAGCACTCATGTCAGTATTCTTGAATGGTCACCCATCCAAGTACTAACCGCGTCCAATGCTGCTTAACTTCAGTGATCTCACGAGAACTGGGTTTTTCAGCGTGGTATGGCCGTTGGCAATTGGCCGGTAATTTAGAAAAATTCCATATATTACCGGAAATTTGGGAAATTTAGCAATTTTCCATAAATTTCCGGAAATTTTCAAATTTTGTTCAAAGAGCTTTGGATACCTGAAATTTCCGGTAATTTATCAATTTTCCATAAATTACCGGAAATTTAGCAATTTTCCCTAAATTTTTGGAATCTTTCCAAAAAGCTTTGGATACCTGAAATTTCCTGTAATTTAGCAATTTTTCATAAATTTCCAGAAATTTTGGAAATTTAGCAATTTTCCATAAACTTGAAATTGTGGAAATTTTTGGATTTCTCTCAAAAAGCCTTGGATACCTTGAATTTCTAGAAAATTTTCGGTAATATACAAATTCACCAAAAATTTCCGGAAATTTTTGGTAATTTTTGGTGATTTTACCACAAATTTCCAAAAATTACCATAAATTTCCGAAAAATTTGTTCTTATTGTTTCTCATATCGAAAATTTCCTGCATTTGTTACAAAAAGATCGTGTGCAACAGGTGCTAAAAGTAGACAGTTGCAACTCTTGTGAAGTTCACAGTACTTGCCATCGGCTCATCTTCGGTTCGTTGCCTGCTCTTCTTCGGCTCGTTTACAGCTGCTTACAGCTCGCCTCCAACTCGCCTAAAACTTCCCTTCTACTCGCCTCTGGCTCGTACAGCAAACTACACACTCGTGTGGAACTGCCTACTTTCCGCACTTGTAGCACAATATACTATTCATCACCTAGCAGGCCTAAAAGAGGGGCTAATTTAAACCCTCTTTTAGACCTCCATATAGTCTTCATGGAAAAATAAAAAAAGTCGTACTACGAAGCAGATACCAGATCATGGTCTTTGTTTACATCACACAAGGTTATATATAACAGCTAACACAAGAGAAACGCATTCTTCAGTTATTTGTCGCACATAAATCTAATTCTATCGCTTAACTTAACACTACCACATATAACGCACTTCACTTACGGAGAATATCGCACGCTGAGTGTATCGGCCGAAACGGTCCTTATATACTAACCGAAAAAATTCTTTGCGCTTGTGAGAAACGACCAGTGTCGGGCTGAAAATACTTACTGCCTTCATTCATAGTTAATTTTCTTATTTCAACCTTGGATATTTATGTGGTATTTGACACTGAAATGTGGTATACTAACTAGGGGAAAATGGGTTATGATGGCCAGCTTTGAATTAAGCATGATATAAATTGCGAACAAAATATGATCTTGATGTGTGTATTTTTTAAGGTGAAGCTCACATTATCAGCGAAGATTGTTATTACTTAAATGCTGTTTATTTCAACAATATGAAGATTGTAGAATAAAAAGTATACAAAGTAATAGTTCTGGAGTGTTTAATGTAACGAACAAAAATTACTCCGGACATTTTCAACAGTAAATAAATGTTTTCTTATCGATCAAAGTAAAGTGTGTTGCAAAACCCAGTTATACCTTCTTGTTTCTTGAAATACATACGGTACCGTTGTGTCCCGTACGTAATGTTGCAAGATTTGATCAATTTTAATATATCTATAACGTTCATACAACCAATTAATGATATCAGAAGCTTTAAAAAATACTTCACCAAATAAGCAATAATGTTTTCATTTTTGTCTTTCAATATATGCTGTAAATACTTCATTTTTGCCAAAGACTTTTCCATCTGTTTCCACCAAAACTATTTACTATTCACCACTATTTACACTATTTAAACAACCAACAAGAGCTAGTTAATGTAAAAAGTTAACATGAAAATCCACAAACACAGGCGTTATTTATAATATACAGCGTGCCCGACTCCGCTACACAGTGGGGCAAAACGTCAACATTTGTTCCAAAACAGCTTAGAGACAACAATTCTTAATCGATTTTAATTATTTTGAAATACGCTTGACTGTATTCCAAAGTGAACCATGAGATCCGCTTTTTTAATATCTTCTTAATTGCACTTTTGCGTTGCCAAATAAAATGAAAAAATGTCAGTTTTTACAACTTTTTGTTATCTTTCCATAAAAAATCGCAATAAACTCGGAATCAATCAAAATAAGTGTAGTAGCACCTAATAGAAGAATTTAATTCATGAAATATTTTAGCTACCTTGTATACACAAATTGTAAGCAAAATCCATAAACAGGTGCACTATTTGAACATACTCATTCACAGAAATACGTTCTACATTCACTAAAATAACTTTAAATTAATTTAATAGTGATGTTCCATCAAAGAATTTTGTTTTTCCAACTTATTTGATAATGTTATACACAAAGTTATATAAACAAATGCACTATTCGACCACGGCTTTACAGAAATATATTCTGTTTTCACTAAAAGGACCTTAAATTGACTTGACAGTGTTGTGTTGGAAACAGAATCGATCTTTGCAACACATCTGTTATTGTTTTAAACAAACTGTATTAACATATACACTGTTCGAATCTGGATATCTATTTATACAATTTCTTTAAAACATTAACAAAATTAATTAAAATATTTTATGTATTAATTTTGTATTAGATGCTACTACACTTACAAATAATTTATTCAAGTGTTTGAAATAAAAAATATCAAAATCGATAAAGAATTGTCGGCTCTAGGCTGTTTTGAATCAAATTTTAACGTTTCGCCTCTCTATGCGCCACCATACCCGACTCTTCCCTACCTCATTTGTTTATTTTTAATTTAAAAAATATTTTTTATCACACCGCCATCATAAGTGTGACTTTAGGTACTGCGAACGATACGTAAAATATCACTTTTTAGCATAGGCCGTAAAGTTTTTACTCGGGTATTTAGGGTATTTAGGGTATTTAGGGTATTTATTTATAGTACTTAGGGTACTTAGGGTATTTTTGTTTAGACTTCTTACCCCAAGCACATCACCAGACTCCGTCTCTGGACCCTCTCGGGTTTTTAGATTAAGACTCTATACAACCTGTTTGCACTTATAATTGACTGGTGTGATAAAAAATTGTATGTGTCACTTGGCCACTAAGTGGCACTTCGCCTCGTGTAAATTGCAGTACTCGTCTCGTCTCGGCTACGCCTCGACTCCGACTCGTACTGCAACTAGAGTTCTTGAATGTTCAAGAATTTATGTTGAGCAAATGCTCTCGAGAATATGCTCAGCATTGAAGCTTAAAGAGAATTTAAAGCATTTATTGTTTAAACAAATATATATCATAATTAATACATATATTTTTTTACAAAAACATTCTAGAGTGAAATAAACATCTACTTTTTAAAATTACAGAGTTGCTACAGGTCCGGTAATTCCAAAAAGTCAGGGAATGTCAGGGAAAACCTGAACGATTTATGGAATTTTCGATAAATTAAAGTTGAAATTAATTTGATTATTATGTTTGAAAATCGCAAATATTTGGTTGAAAATTAATCTGTTTTGGTTCAGGATTTAAACTATTTTGTTGAAAATTCATCTTTTTTTATTGAATTCAACTATTTTTGGTATAAAATTAAAATCCTGTTTGTGGTTGAAATATAATATATCACGTTTTTCGTTGAGAATTCATCTTTTTTGGTAGAAAATTTAACTACTTAGTTGGAAGTGGAACTACTTTCTAAAAAATTCATTTATTTAGTTCATGATTCATCATTTTAGTCAAAAAAACCTTTTTTTTTGTTTAAAATTTAATTATTTTGTTGAAAATTATGTTTCCTAGTTGAAAATTGTTTTATCTCAAAGTTTGACTCGCGTACATGTTTGGTTCAAAATTCATCTTCTTAAGTTGAAAATTCAAATATTTGGCTTAAAATTCCTGTATTTTATTGAAAATGTCAATTGGAATTGAAAATTCCTTTAAAAATTCAAATATTTGGTTCAAAATGCATGTAATTTGTTAAAATTTCATCTATTCTAGTAGAAAATTCATTTTATTGGTTGAAAATTGATCTTTTTGGTTGAAAATTAGTTTTTTTTTATTTAGAATTTTTCGTAGAAGAGTAGAGTAGAAGAGTTTTTTTTTAAAGAAATAGATTAGAGTTGCTAATGTCGAAATTGAACCAAATTGACGTAGAAACTTAGTTCGAGATCTGATAAATTCAGTTGGGGAATCCGAATAAATTACAGTTGATAATGTCTAACAAATTGAATCGAGTTGACATAGAGGGCCTTAGGTCACGTTCTGGAAAGTTACGCGAGTCAAAATTTTAGCCCTATTTAAGTCCTTCATAATTCCAAATAGAACCTACTTTAGCCCTGCCTAATCCGTCATGTCCTCTTTTAAACCCCGTTGGACCTACTTTAGCCCTATTTAGAACCTCCTAAAATTCTCATACTCATATTTTCAAGCCCTCTATAAGACCTTCAAGTTCTCTGTGAATTTTAGGAAGGTAAATAAGACTTCATTAAGTCCTGTGTAACCCTCGAGGCCCTCTTTTTGTTCTCTTAGGACCTATGTAATTATTCTGTATTTATATGTAACTTAATTTAATTATTTAATTGATTAATACATAGTCAAAACACTTATGAATAATCAAGCAGAGTAATGCTAATGTTTCTACGTTAATAACAGTAATACTATAATTTCTGAAAAATATTATTGAATATTATTTTCTCTCCTTATTGGTCGAAATTAAAAATTTTAATATTTTAAATCAGATAAAAATTAAAATTGTTGAGAGCGAAGCAATTTTCTCCTTCAGATCGGAAAAACAAAAAATGTAATATGCAAAATTAATAATGTGAACTGCCAATGAACCATGTATAAAAAATTCCACCATTCAGTTTTCCTTCAAAGTTAAGGAAAATGATGAAGCATTAAACACTTGTGCAAAATTAGTTCTCTTTTTTATGCATGTTGTTCAGTGTTTTTCAGTTTTTATATAATACGTAATATATATGTTTTGAATTTGAATCATGAATCGAATATAACAGCTATAACATTAATAATATAAATGAAATACAATACTTCAACAAATAATTAAAATCCTATAAACGATTATATCTGCAAAATAAGACTATTAAAATCCGAAACTGTTTATGTTATTTGGCTGTGTCTATTCGTCCCAAAAGAATAAGGAAGTTGGAAAAGGAGATGGACTATATGCCTCGAAAATTCGGGACGACTAGACAAGCTTATGAACAATATTTGACTACTCGTCCCGAATTTCGGGACGATGAGACACTTCTTTATTATTAAAAGAATTTAAAAAAAGTCAAAAATCTATTGCCTAATTTTCTGCAAAATCTTATTTTCGGCCAAGTGTAAAAGTTGCAGTTAGTGTTCTCAAGAGTTTAAGTGCTCGGAGAAATTCTCACGAGCATGATAATATGCTCGAGAATATGCTCGACCTTTATGTGATTTGAGAATTTAATGAGCGTTTATGAGCATTTTGAATTAGGATTTGAAAAATCGTATTTTCTATCTTTATTAATAATAATTACCTCTCATGTTCTCTTTTTTTCCTGTTGTACTCCGCCTTCTCCATTTCTCCTTTCCTCCATTTTCTTACACACTCTTTCATTATCTCTTTGCTCTCCCTGCATTCTTCGTCCCACCAGCCTCTCTTTCCCTCTTCTCTTCCTTCTTTTGTACCTATCTCGTCTCTTACCTTCTCAATCGATCCTTTCAACCTTTCAATTAACGAGTCTACTCCCTCCTCTTTCTCATACCTAACATTCTCATTTTCCATGCTTTGTTTAAAATCTTTTAATTTATCTTCCCCCCAGACTCCCATTTTCGTGTTCCTTTCTCCCCCTCTTTCCTTTCTCCCTCTGCCACGCTTTCGGACGCCACCTTTCAGTGTAGCTATTACTGGGAAGTGCTCGGACCCTATCTCATTCCCCACGTTCATACTGCCTATCATCTTCCTCATTCTTTCTTCCGCCAGGATGTAGTCTATTACTGTTTCTCCCTTGCCTATAAATGTGATCTCTCCTTTCTCATCTCCTTTCATATTGCCATTACATATAAACCATCCTGTTTCTCCTATTTCGTCTAGCAACCTCCTCCCTTCCCGGTCTGTCTCCCTATGTTTGGAGCTCCTTACATAGGCCTCCTTTTCTTCATCCCAAATCCCTCCCCCTCGCTCGCCAGTCCAGGCATTCAAGTCACCTCCTATCAGAACCAACTCTTCCTTCTTTTCCTCCATCCACCTCCTTATTAATCTCCAACCTTCCTCTTCCCCTCTTCTTCTATATACACAAACCACCGCTATTTTGACGTTTCCAATTATAATCCTTCTTACCATTGTTCCATCCTTTTCCTCCCTATCCTCCTCTGTTCTCCCTTTCACTGTCAGTTCTTTTCTTACCCCTGAGACCATGCCGCCCATCCCTCTACCTTTAACGTGTTCCTTCCTTGCTTCTTGCATTGTCCACACATAACCTTAGGTAACATCCTTTTCATCCCCTTCCAGTCCTTCTCATCTGCCCAGGTTTCACTCAACATAATCACATCCCACTTTTCTAACTCCCGCCAAAATCCTTCATTCTTGTTCTTCAGGCCCGACACATTCCAGAAAGCTATTTTCACATTTTTCTCTTCCCTTCCCTCACCTATCCTCCTCACTTTTCTTCAACCTTACCGTTTGGAAACCCCTCTGTTTGATCTTTAAACTCTTTTGCATCTTCCTTTCTTCTACTTTTCTCAACTCTTTTTCCCTTTTTCCTTATTTCTTCTAATTCTTCGTCCCAAAACCATTCCTCCCCATTTATCCATAATCTTTCTCTCCCTAGCCATACCATGCGCCCTTTTTTCCTCTCGACCCATGCCTTTTGCTCTTTTTGCCATCTCCTTTTCCTCTCCCTCCATGTCAGATCCTCTCCAATTCTTTCCCTTCTTCCTCTCAATAATTTTTTTCCCTCCATAATTTTCTTTTTCTCCTCCTCACTCCCTATTTTCACTAGAAACATTCCTTCTTCTACTTCCTCCGTCCATCCTATTCTCTTAACTCCCTCTACTTTTACCTGAACTCCAATATCTTTCAAAAGATTTTTGATTTCCGCCTTCCCTGTTTCACTCTCCACTTTCAATCCCTTAACTACTATGTTATTTTTCCTCTTCGTCCTTTCTTCCCCTTGCGATCTTCTTTCAATCTCACTCAGTCTTTTCTTCAATCTTTCATTCTCATTTTACAAGTTATCTCTCCCTTTTACTATTTCCACACTCTGTGTTTCCTTCCCCATATGCTCATTCCTGATTTCTAAGTTACTTATCCGTTCTTCCAACTGTTTTATCTCACTATTTCTCTGTCCGTCCACCTCTCTTTGTCTATTCTCTATGCTCTCTAGTTTACCCCATACCTTGTCTTTCTCCTCTTTCCAGAGTTTATCCCACTCTTCCCACTTTTCTCTTACTTCTCACTTCCCCCCTTACGTCTTTCCCCTGCCTATTCATATCCCTATTCATATCATCCAGTCTCTTCCTCGTTTCCTCTCTGAACCCTTTTATGAGGGCTGCTAGATTCTCAAACATCCCCCCATCCCCCCTATCTCTGTCTGGTGTTTTTCGTTTATTCCTAATTTTCTTGTTATCCTCGTCTCTTTCTGAATCATCGTCCCCTTCATCTCTTTTTCTTTTTTCTTCCCCTTCACTACTGGTCGCGCTCACTTTATTTCGTCATTCGTCTAGAC